>JAHHFK020002017.1:0-302500 GCA_024533555.2 Aedes koreicus | reverse complement strand
GTGCTTGTTAAGCACCCACTAGGTCTAACTACTTAGGGCTTTAGTAGTTAGGTGGTCCCTGCGACCTGCCTTTGGTCGTTTCGCCATTTTTGTTGGAGATCAAGGACGATCTGGGAGGCTGCTACGCATACCGCGTCCCAGACGTCCCGGTCTTGACACATCCTCTGGACCAAGTTATCCGGAGTCGTGTCGCGACCGCATACGGCCATCATGCCGGATCTCGCGCCGTCGAAGCGAGGACATGCGAAAAACACATGTTCTGCAGTTTCTTCGACTCCCGCGCACTCACTGCATGCGGAGGACTGTGCATGCCCATATTTATGCAGGTATTGTCTAAAACAGCCGTGGCCAGACAATATCTGCGTTAAGTGGAAGTTCACTTCACCGTGTCGCCTACCGACCCACCCGGTTAGTTCCGGGATTAGTCGGTGGGTCCACCGACCTTTGGTGGAGTTGTTCCATTCCCTCTGCCACTTAACCATGGATGCGGCTCTAGTGGTCTTTCGGATACCTCTTGTTCCACGTTGCTCGAAGCACTCTACGTCCTCTTTTATGACGATGCCTATTGGCATCATCCCCGCTAGGACGCAGACCGCGTCGCGTGATACCGTTCGGTATGCACTCACCACTCTTAGGCACATAAGCCTGTGTGTACTCTCGAGCTTATTTGCGTAGCTCTTGGTACTCAAGGCGGTGATCCATGCCGGCCCGCCGTACCTAAGTATGGACAGGGCGACACTGGCCAGGAGTTTACGCTTACTCCCTTGCACCGCCGAGCTATTCGACATCATGCGGGATAATGCCGATATAGCCATAGAGGCTTTCTTGCAAGCGTAATCGACGTGACTGACAAAGGACAGCTTGTCGTCGATCATAACCCCAAGATACCTCAAGAACCTCTTCGATTCTACTGTGCAGTTACCTGCACTAATCGTCGCATGTTGCTCCGATTTTCGATTGTTCACCACCGTGACCTCGGTCTTATGGTGGGCTAGCTCCAATTGCCTGGAGCTCATCCATCTCTCCACAATGCCAATGGAGTGTGAGGCCGTTAACTCGACCTCCTCGATGGATTCACCACATATCTCCAGGGTGATATCGTCTGCGAACCCGACGATCTTTACCCCGCTCGGGAACTCAAGCCGCAGTACCTCGTCGTACATCGTGTTCCATAACACCGGACCCAGGATCGAACCTTGCGGGACGCCTGCGGTGATCTGCACACGTTTCTGGCCTGCCTCTGTATTATATACCAGTACGCGATTCTGGAAGTAGCTTCCGAGAATCTTGTACAGGTACCCAGGAACCTGAAGGCGTTGGAGCGAGTCAGCGATAGCCGCCCAACTGGCGCTGTTGAACGCATTCCTCACGTCAAGGGTGACCACCGCACAGTATCGTACTCCTCGCCTCTTGCGCTGGATTGCCACCTCGGCCGTCTTGGTGACGGACAGGATGGCATCCACCGTCGACTTCCCTTTACGGAAGCCAAACTGATTACTTGACAGACCGCGTATACCCTCCGTGTATGTTGTCAGTCTGTTGAGGATTACCCTCTCGAGCACCTTACCCGCTGTATCCAACAGACATATTGGTCTATATGCCGATGGATCTCCTGGTGGCTTCCCTGTCTTTGGTAGTAACACAAGGGTCTGAATTTTCCAGGCGTCTGGGAAGACGCCCTCGTCCAGACACTTTTGCATCACCACCCTGAACATTCCGGGATCCAGCAAGATAGCCGTCTTGATGGCCAGGTTCGGAATACCATCCGGTCCCGGCGCTTTGTTCACCTTTAGCGACTTTGCTATCGCAATGAGTTCATCATTCGTCACCGTCGCCTCGTCGCCGACCCCCGTTGTGCCGTTGTCGGTGCCCACGTGGTCACGGGTGTTCGGCTGAGCCGTCCACCCTTCCGTCGCTATGACAGCGTTAAGGTCTGGGATACTGGAACGCTGGTCATGGGACACGTCTACGGCGGCGGGGGGCCATGGACTTGGGTCGTGGCTCGGAAAGAGTCCCCCAACGATCACCTGCAGCAGCTCTGATGAACGCTCGGTTGGAGCCGCCGATCCTCTGGTTTTGGCCATTACAACCCGGTAGGCGTCACCCCACGGATTCGTATTGGCCTTCTGACACAGACCCTCGAAGCAGGCTCGCTTGCTGGCCTTTATCTCCCTCTTTAGTGCGGCCTTCGCGGCGACTAGCGCCCCTCTACGCTCGATTCTATCGGCGTCTGACCGCGCTCTTTGCACCCTCCGTCTTGCGTGGAGGCATGTTCTTCGACTCCGTCCACCAATACACCGGCGATCTTCCATTCCTCGGTTTGACTTCCCTCGGCATGGTCGCATCGCACGCTCGTGTAAGTGTCATAACGAGTCTTTCGCCGCAAGGTTCCTGGGTTTCGCGTAAGTTTCGTTCCCTCTCAAGCGCCTCTTTAAAAACCTCTACATCAAAGTAGGACGTCCTCCATCTGCGGGCGAATGGAGTGGATGCTCCTCCTTCCGCACGCTGCCTTGTATTGTGGACGATACAATAACGTACCGCCAAGTGGTCGCTATGGGTGTAGCCATCATCCACCCTCCAATTGCTAATTAGCCCAGGACTGCTAAATGTTATATCGATAATCGATTCCGCTCCATTTCTATGGTAGGTACTCGTGGTACCCACGTTGGCTAGGTCTACATTGAGCCTAGCCAAGGCCTCCAGAAGAATCTGGCCCCTAGGGTTGGTAAGGCGGCTCCCCCACTCGAGCGCCCAAGCGTTGAAGTCCCCCGCTATTACCAACGGGTTCAGGCCAGTTAGCTCCGTTGTCATTCGATCAAGCATATTGGAAAACTGTTCGATCGACCACCTTGGCGGTGCGTAGCAGCTGCAGAAGAACACTCCATTCACTTTTACAACCACGAAGCCTTCGTTTGTGTTGGACACAACCTCCTGAACCGGGTACTTACCCGTCGTCCATAATGCCGCCATATTAGCCCTGTCCGCAAACCAGTTCCCGTTGCCGGGTGGGATGCGGTATGGGTCGGAAATTATGGCGATATCCGATGCCGACTCGCTAACTGTCTGACACAGCAGTTGCTGGGCTGCCTCACAATGGTTCAGGTTTAGTTGGGTTACCTGCATTACGGTTGGCTCGTTGGTATACCCTTAGCGGCCGGGCACTTGGCCCCCCCCATGACGTGCTTATCGTCCGGTTTCCCGGCGCACATCAAGCATTTGGGGGGACCTTTGCAATCCCGCGCCTTGTGGCTAGTGCTGCCACACCTTCTGCACATGTTGCTCCTATCTGGGCCTTTGCATTCCCAGGACATGTGCCCGCTCTCTAGGCATCTGAAACATGCCTTCGGCGGCTGGTGCAGGCTTAGTGGGCATATTGACCATCCCACCTTCACCTTCGCCACTTTCAACGCCGCGTCTGCGTCGACTGCCGCTACCCTCAGGGTTGCCACCTGGGTCCCAAGTGGACCCTTCCTCAGACGTATGTCTGCGGCGGCAACCTCGACCTTGCACTGTTCCTTCAGTGCAGTGGAGATCTCGTCTGCCTCGGTGATCTCATCCAGGTTTTTACACTGGATCGTCACCTGCGAGACGAGGGCGCGCACCTCCACACCCTCACCTAAGGCCTGTTTTGCCAGGTCTCTATACGCCGGGCCCTTAAGCGTTGTCGCTTTTTTAAGCTCCAGGAGCATTTCGCCGGTGCGGGTATGGCGTATACTCCGCACGTCGGCGCCTAGGCCTGCCAGTTTAGCGTCCCCGCGCATCGCTTTCAAGACCTCGGAGTACTTTGACGCCTCGGTCTTAACGATGAGGGCCTCTCCGCGGTTACGCTTGCGGGCCACCTGTCGCTTATCTTTTTCTTTTTTAGTTTTATTTCTTTTTTTCCTCACTTTATTCCATGGGGCTTCCCTGCCCCGCCTGGGGTCATCGCTTGTCCCCCTCCTAGCACTGGCATCTGCCTCCGTGCTGGTTATGGCTGTTGTTGTCATTGGAGCCCTGCCGCTTGGGCCCCCTTCGGCGCTTGAGACAACACGCGAGCTGGTTGGCGCGCCTTTCGCGCTGGGCTTAGCGCCGGGGCCTCTCTCTTTGCGAGAAGCCGAAGCTGGTCGCGAGGATGGACCCTCTGACCCCGCCGCCACGTTCGCATAGGTTCGTTTCCCCTTTGGGGCTTCCGACACGATGCGCTTCTTAGAAGCGCCGGGTGCCGTCTCGCCCGGGGACTGCCTAGCCCGCTTGGAGGTCACCGCCCCCATGGATAGGGTTGACTCTCTGACGGAGACGGATGATTCCGTCTGCGTCTGCTTCGAGGCAATGTCCCTCGCCCTTTCGGTGGCCGCTAGCCGTGCCAACTCTTTGGCACTTTGCTCGGCTAGCAGTTTGGCCTCCAGCTCCTCCCTCTCCTTGCATGCAGCCTGCACTGTCATGCGTAGCCTAAGAAGGCTCAATTTTAGGTCTTTCGCAATGTAGTTGCGCGACGACGTAAAGTCGATGATCGCATCCAACTGCTCCGAGACCTCCATCACCTTAGGAAGGGTTTCCCGCATCCTATCCATGGCCCGGATGAGTCCTGGCCCATCCATGGCCACGCCTAGCTTGGTGCCACCTGCCTCCGATGCCGTAGCACTACCGCAGGTGTCGCTCACGCCCGATCCCACCGTTTTACGCGGTGGGGACCTCGCTAGGCCGCCTTTAGCGAACGGATTCGCTCTCTCTTGTGTCTTTTTCGTTTCCTCCATGTTGTTGGGTCCCCCTCCAGCCGCTATCCAAGCCCACGTGGAGTAGTCGCTATTGTGATCCCATGGTTATCTATGCAAGCAGGGAGGCCATGCGAGGGTTGACACGGCCCTTCATGGGGAACCGTGTTCAGAGCCGGATCAGCGCAAGACAGGTATAGGTCATCTGAGCCTACTCCCACCCGACTGGCGAGGTCGGGCGGTGGAGAATGGAACGTACTGGAGGCCTGCCAGGGTTTTAATGGGACGGAGACAACCTGTGCCGCGGAAACCTCGCCATTTCCTACTCGGTGTCACCCGGCAGTACTGAGGGAGACGACACAGGCGCCAGCCCGAATACAACGGTACCACTCGTGAATCTTTTCGCAGCCAGTTGCCATAATTGGGGTTTTACTGGCATCCACCCCAATGCGTCGTATGACGCTCCCTCCGTAGTTCGTTTAGCCGTTAAGGGGAGCTTAACGTTTCCAAGGTGCACCGCGGGGAGGCGAACTACATTCACACCTCTGTCTGTCTGTCTGTCTGACCCTAATAGGCTCGGAGACTACTGAACCGATCGGCGTGAAAATTTGTATGCAGAGGTTTTTAGGGGCCGGGAAAGGTTCTTAAGATAGTAAGAGGCCCCTCCCTCCTCTGAAAGGGGGGGCTCCCATACAAATGAAACACATATTTCTGCATAACTCGAGAACTGATCAAGCAAAGGAATTCAAATTTAGCATGCGGAAGTTTTTGGAGGCAAGAAATGTTCTTATGGTAGTTTGAGACCCCTCCCCTCTCTAAAAAGGGAGGCTCCCATACAAATGAAACAGAAGTTTCTGCATATCTCAAGAACTAATCAAGCAAATGGAACCAAATTTGGCATGTGGGGTTTTCTGGTGGCGAAAAATGTTTCTATGGTGGTTTGAGACCCCTCCCCTCTCCTAGAAGGGGTGCTGTCATACAAATGAAACTGAAATTTCTTCATAACTCTAGATCTAATAAAGCAAATGGAACCAAATTTGGCTTGCGGGGATTTTAAAGGCAATAAATGTTTCTACGGTGGTTCGAGACCCCTCCTCTCTCTCTCTCTCTGGTAGGGGGGGCGGGGCTCCCATACAAATGAAACACAAGTTTCTGCATAACTCGAGAACTAATCAAGTAAATGGAACCAAATTTGGCAGGTAGAGGTTTTTGAAGGCAAGAAATGTTTCTATGGTAACTCAAGACCCCTCCGCCTTCTGTAAGAGAGGGGCGTCTCATACTAATGAAACACAAATTCGTGCATAACTCGAGAACTAATCAAGCATATGGAACCAAATTTGGCATGTGGAGGTTTTGGGAGGAGAGAAATGTTTTTATGGAAGTTTGAGACCCCTCCGCCATCTGAAAGTCCCATCCTTCATTTATCACAGTTCCTCCATTGATTATTATCTCTCCATGAAACACCTATTTTAATCCCCCATATTTTTTGGAAGTACCATCATGTCAATTGCAATAGAAGAATTTTCTACTGATGGGTCGCGCATTGATGGATCCACTGGTTTCAGTGTCTACTATGAATACTCATCTGCCTTCCGGAAACTTCAGGAACCTTGTTCTGTATATGTTGCTGAGCTGGCAGCAATCAATTTCGCATTGGGGATAATTTTAGACATGCCCTTAGACCATTATTCTTCTCATCTTCTCGGATAGTCTCAGTTCTATCGAAGCCCTTCGGTCGATGAAAACAGTGAGGCACTCTTCTTACTTTATGTCAAAAATAAGGGAGCAGATGTGGGCGTTGGTCGAAAGAGCATTTAGGATTACCTTCGCATGGGTCCCCTCACTTGCTCAATTCTAGGCAATAAGAAGGCGGACTCTCTAGCAAAGGTGGGCGCACAAGAAGGCGAGATTTTTGAAAGAAGAATTTCACATGATGAATTTTTCCCATTAGTATGTCAGAGTTCTCTTCAAAGTTGGCAAAACGATTGGACAAGTAATTCTCTTGGGAGGTGGTTACATTCCATTATTCCTAATGTTTCGTCGAGATCGTGATTCAGAGGTCTGGATGTAAGTCGCGGTTTCATTCGTGTGATGTCAAGACTTATGTCCAACCACTACTCGCTAGACGCACATCTCTACAGAATTAACCTCGTCTATAGCAATGTATGTAGGTGCGGAACCGGTTATGATGACATCGCTCACGCAGTTTGGCATTGCCCGGATAATGATGCCTCCAGAGCACGACTATTGGATACCCTTGTGGCCCGAGGTAGACAACCCTTCCGCGAAGTAAGAGATGTTTTGGGAATGCGTGATCTTTCCTACATGCAAGCGATTTACGAATTTCTTTGTTTGTCTGATCTAAGAGTGTAATGTCATCACCCCCTCCCTTTCACTCTAGTAAATTCCCTGCCATTGTGTCCCAGTTATATTATCCTTTTGTTTTCGATGCTACTTGTACTTTACCCAGCAAAAAATGATCACCCATCTGCAGCTTAGTTCCACATGAGGACAAACAGGGACCGAGGATCCGGAACATTGTCCTGGCCATGAGCAGCAACAAATACCTGAAATAAGTTACCTGCCTAGCCCCTTCCAAACAATAATGTGACCCTTTAACCTCGAGCCAGCCACAAGTAGTTGGCACCACACTTTACTAAAATTGAAAAATTGTACATTGTAAATAACAATATTGAATATCATCACCGTAAAGTGTTACACACGCCTGAGCCTAACAAATAAACGAACTGATTACTTATCAACTCTCCTATCTTAAAATCCTAAAAAAGATGAATTTTTTATCTCACTTTTAGGGGGATTGATCAGAAAAATCATGCCGTTAAAATATGAAGCTTGTCATATCCATCAACTTTCCAAAGAAGCTTATACATCGCTCTAGCTCAACTATTTGGGGAGCTATCGGTTTAGAGCGTTAAAATCGACTTTTTGACCACTGTACGTTGCTGGGCAGAACATGGTTGGATGATTTTTTTCCCAACTGGAGAAGTGTTTCACATGGGACTACGTTTTCTCTTTTCTATACCGGGTGTCATTTCAATTTTTTTAAAATGAGACCGTTATCAAAAAGTGATTGGTTTTTGAACGCTAATAACTCTCGTTCGACTGAACAAAATAACTTTATGGGTACACCATTTGATCAAGAAAATTTTACAAATGTTTTTGATTAAAATTTAAAAAAAGTTCATTTTGTATAAAGTAGTTCATTTTTTTACTTAAAAATTACCTACTTTTGCTCCCATACAATTCTTCATACGAACAGGTTGAAAATATGCTTTTCCTTTAGGGTCATCAAGAACGGGTAACAAATGGTTCAAATTGTCTTCTTCTTTCTATGTCACTAGGTTTCATTCCATCTTTGAAACAGCCATAGCCACACCCATCAGCTGCAAATTTATTTTGCTTTGTTTTCGGTGTCTGGTTTTATAACTGAAGCTCGTCCCCTCTTATGAAATTTGCTTCGTACTGCATGTTTTTGCCTCTCTTCTTTCGAGGCAATGCTATCAGCGCCAGTATAAAGCTCACGATTCGAACCCAAATGATTTCATAGGGATATTGAGTTCCGTTAAGGCGGCATCCTTTATGGATGTGTTTTTTCGCTCTCTTATTTGCGAAGATATTTTCTCGTTTTTATTCTATCTCGACCGTTTTTGCCTTATCGCAGTTGCGCGTCTGGCTCGCAAATTATTGCCTGCGCTTGCTCTCAGAAGCAAGCCAGAAAAAAGCGCTGCAAAGTGTTGCAAGGCTCCTCGCTCGGCCTATTGCCGTGACAATGAGTCGTAAAAATCGATAATCCGCGTGGGCGGCATCCGCTACCTAAGCCATACCCGGGTAGAGCACATTCCAGCCGAAGACGATCAAAATCCTCACAAGTAATATCTTGCCGTCAGCCCATTCCACAGCGACGAGGATTTTGATAAACTACTATACTATACTGGAAACAGCACATGATGGTGTCCTGCTGGCCAATCGGTTTAAATATATAAATTAATTTCTAGTGCGTATCGCAGCTACACTCCTTTTCAGGACAACCAATGCAATAAAAGAGTTCGTGTTTAATATTATCAAAAATAGAACATTTTGTTTGAGGCATTCAGTCGAGAGTGATACATTCAAGCAGAAATTTTCATTAAACCCGAACTGAAAATCATCACTTCAATGGCTCAGTATGTATAAAATTTCATATTAAGGGACGGGTCAAAGCAAAATAATAAAAACATTTTAATATTAACCAACCATATGTGATATGTATAAATTAGATGATACCTTTATTACTATGAACCAACGCGGTCCTACGTGAACCTTGCGGTTATATCTCTGATATAACCCACCACTAATTTTTTGGTAACTCGATGCCAGTTAACAATATTTTGGACAAATCAAATGATGCTTTAATTGCAGAAATAAAACTGAAGTTTGCTGATGTGTTTGTCAAAAACTTCTCAGTTCCAATCAAAAATTTTGAAGCTGATTTGGTTTAAAAAAGTGATGTTCCAATTTTAAAGGGTGTCCACGATGAAATTGCCACACTATGAAATTGCTCTAACTTTTTAACCGTTGGGTAGAATTTAGCCAAAAGAAAATTTAAGTGGGTTGAGTTCATGGTGCATTATTTACATCCTGCAAGTTTAAAAGTCCTGTGATCAAAACTCGCGGAAATGGAGTCGAAAGAACAGCTCGTGCGTGATAAAATTTTGCGCGTTCATCACGAGAACAAGGATCTCTCGCATCGTTCCATCGCTAAAACGATTGGAAAGTCCGCGAATTCCACGGTGTCATGAATGACTAAGCGGTTCGAAGAACGTTGACCACCGATCGGAAGCCCAAGAAGTGAAGGAAAAAAGTATTCCGTACAACACCAAAAATCACAACCGCGTAGTTGGGGCCTTCAACCGAAATCAGAACGCCTCCGTTCGGGATGTGGCTAAGAAGCTTCACCTAAGCCGAAGTTAAGTCCTGAAGGCCAAAACTAAGGCTGGGCTTCGAACGTTCAAGGTACAAAAGGGCCCTAATCACGACGAGAAGCAGAACAAGTCCGCCAAAACCCGTGCCAGGGAGTTGTACCTCAACATGCTGACGAAAGTTGAATGCTGCATCATGGACGACGAAACATGGCAAAAGGCCGACTTCAAACAGATCCCCGGCAACCTGTTTTTCACGGCCAAGGATAAGTTCAGCGTTCCGGAGCATGTCCGCACTCAGAAGATGTCCAAATTTGCGAAGAAGAAATTCCAGGTTTGGCAAGCCATCTGCACGTGCGGGAAGCGGAGTGCACCTTTCGTGACCCCGGACCCGATAGACGGACAGATGTACATAAAAGAGTGCCTCCAGAAGCGGCTGCTTCCTCCCCTGAAAGGCCCACAACGTCCCAACAATCTTCTGGCCGGATTTGGCCTCATGCCACTGCTTCAAGGACGTGCTGAAGTGGTATGCGGACCAAAAGGTCAATTTCGTGCCGAAAATGTTCAACCCTCCCAACACTCCGGAGCTCCGCCCCATCGAGAAGTACTGGGCGATTATGAAGCAGCACCTTTTTAAACGACCTAAGGTAGTGAAGACAGTCGAGGAACTGAAGAAAGTATGGGTTTACATGCAAAAAACGGTTG
The DNA here is from genome assembly GCA_024533555.2 of Aedes koreicus. Taxonomy (NCBI): domain Eukaryota; kingdom Metazoa; phylum Arthropoda; class Insecta; order Diptera; family Culicidae; genus Aedes; species Aedes koreicus. Next base: position 292,185 of record JAHHFK020002017.1, on the reverse strand, counting down.
ATTCACAGGTTTCGCAGAATCTTATGGCCGGGGTTAAGGCCAAGGTTCGGGCAATTGCGTATGGACTGTAAATAAAATACGAGTAAAATGGTAAAATGAAGTTTAATAGTTATTTCTCAATCCCTGAAAATTTGATGGCAATCGGATGAAAACTCGAATTTTGCGAATCAATTTTGTGTGTAGCAATTTCATCGTGGACACCCTTTATCCCTCCTCGCCAGTTTCTTCCAACAAAAAAAGCAGAAAAACCGCCAACGGCAGCGGGATAAAACACGGTGGTCTTAACAACTACATAAAAATTACGAATTTGTTGTCATCATTATTGTATTTTTCTATTTTTTGTGGAGCAACGTTGTGTTGGTTGGGGGGGCCTCCTGCTGCAGTGCTGCTTCACAACTGTTGCTGCTAACCATTTTTTTTGGAATTTTATGTCCCCCGGACCACCCGTCGTTGTTGCTGCCGCCGCGTGGCGGTGCACCATGTTGTTTTACTTTTTTGTCGTTGGCTGCACCACGAACGCCGTTCCCTATTTAATGGGGGGGTGGGTCGGTCTTTGGTCGGGGGAGGGCGCTTGTTTGTCGGTGGGTGCGTTTATTTAAAAAAAAAAATTAGATTAAATTTCTTTTCCAAGTTCAATTAGTATAAAATTCAGGAAAAATATTCAGTTAGGCTTCCGCTTTTCCAAATCCGAATTGCCGGGCCTTACGCTTGACCCCTGCCATCAGATTTTGTACAGCCACCTTGTCCACCTTCTTCGCCGCAGAAAGCCAGTTTGCCTTGAACTGCTGCTCGTCCTTAGCAGTTTTTTTGGTTTCTTTAGGTTCCGCTTGACAATAGCCCAGTATTTCTCAATTGGGCGGAGCTCTGGCGTGTTGGGAGGGTTCTTGTCCTTGGGAACCACCTGCACGTTGTTGGCGGCGTACCACTCCATGGCCTTTTTACCGTAATGGCAAGATGCCAAATCCGGCCAAAACAGTACGAAACAACCGTGTTTCTTCAGGAAAGGCAGCAGACGTTTATTCAAACACTCTTTCACGTAAATTTTTTGGTTCACAGTCCCGGAAGCTATGAAAATGCTGCTTTTCAAGCCACAGGTACAGATGGCTTGCCAAACCAGATATTTCTTTGCGAACTTTGACAGTTTCGTGTGCTTGAAAATATCTGCTACCTTTCCCCTTCCTTTTGCCGTATAAAACTCCTGTCCCGGAAGCTGCTTGTAGTCGGCTTTGACGTAGGTTTCGTCGTCCATTACCACGCAGTCAAACTTCGTCAGCATCGTCGTGTACAGCCTCCGGGATCGCGCTTTGGCCGTCGTATTTTGTTTATCATCGCGATTTGGAGTCACTACCTTCTTGTAAGTCGATTGTCCGGCTCGTTTTTTGGCTCGATGCACGGTTGTAGACGATACACCCAGCTTATTTGCGGCATCTCGGAGAGATAGGTTAGGGTTTCGCTTGAAACTACCGGCAACTCTCTTTGTCGTCTCAGCGGCTTCCGGTTTTCGATTTCCCCCCGATCCAGACTTCCTGGCTGTCGACAAACGTTCCCCAAACACTTTAATTACATTTGTAACGGTTGATTTGGCAACTTTTAGCGATTTTGCCAACTTTGCGTGCGAGTAGCTCGGATTTTCGCGATGCGCGAGCAAAATTTTGATACGCTGCTCTTCTTGCTTGGACGGCATTTTGACAACTGAAGAGTGAATTCCAAAATCAAAATAGGAGCAACATTCTACACACACACACCTTCAAAATGAGGGGTGTTCAGGTTTTTTAAATGCAAAATTGAAAGAAATACGTCAAGTTGATATTGACCAAATTTTGACCGTATCGCCCTTTAGAAGCTCTTGCTCTTGTTTGCACAGTAAAAAAAATCCATAAGTACTTGTATGGATAAAAGTTTAAGGTTTTTACAGACCATAATCCACTGGTGGGGATTTTTGGTAAAAATGGCAAACATTCAATATTTGTGCCACGGTTACAACGCTATATTCTTGAGTTATCAGTGTATCATTTCGAAATCCAGTATAGGCCGTCTGCCAAAATAGGCAATGCTGATTTTTGTTCGCGATTCCCATTGGATGTTTCAGTACCCAAGGAATATGATCAAGAATTTGTGAAAAGTATAAATTTTGAGAATAGCTTACCTGTTGACTTTCTGGCGATTGTTAAAGAGACAAAAAAGGATAAATTTCTGCAGGAAGTTATACACCTGATAGAATTGAAAAACGCTTTGTTAACATTTTTGAGTCAGTAAGATTTAGAAATTATGGATGAGTGTTTGCTCTTCCAAGACAGAGTAGTTATACCACCGATTATGCAAAATGATATTTTACAATTTTTACATGGCAATCATGCTGGTGTCGTTAAAATGAAAAGATTGGCAAGGCGTATGGTATACTGGTACGGGATTAATACAAATATTGAAAAGTTTGTTTCTGCTTGTGATGTCTGTTCAAGTATGCCAGTATTTCCAAAACAAAATATTAGTTCAAAATGGATACCTACCACGAAACCATTTAGTAAAATTCACATAAATTTTATCACTTTGAACATCGTACCTGTCTGTCTTTTGTTGATTGAGGACAGTTTCTCTAAATGGGAGGTAGAATGGATGAGGAAAGGTACTAATTGTGATGCAGTTTTAACAAAACTTGTTGAAATTTTTGCTCGTTTTGGATTGCCAGACGTTCTACACACTTAGATTTTTTTTACAGAAATCTGTAAAAGTTTACCGAATTCTCAACAGCTGAACGTTCGGTTATCCGATTTAACGGATTTCGGTGAAATTTTACAGTTATCTGTAAAAAATTTACCGGATTTCGGTAAATTTTTACCGCAATTCGTTAAATTGGATTACCGAAAAATCAATGCCAATTTGTGAATCTAAATTTACAGATTCGAAAAATACAGAAGTGTTATAGTGATCTCGCATAACATATGATAAGAGCCGGAGAGCCAACCATAATTTAACTCTTTTCACGTAGATTTACCTACGCAAAGCAACACTTCCGATAGATAGAAAAGGCGTTTCATTGTAGCACCATTTGTAGACACTGATGAACAACTCAAAGTGAAATATTTATCAGTTTGTGTTGTTGATAACTCACAAAATCTTAAATACACATCCACGCAGCTTTCTTTGAAGTGTGTCATCATTATCCCAAAAGTCTTTTTTTTTTTTATTTTATTAGCGTTTATTAAGGTTCAAAGCAGATGATTTTGATATTTCCTGGAATAAACAAGCACTCAAAAACAATTGTAATTCATTACCATTGAAATAAAACTTACTCATGTTTCATTCAGTTGTTTCATGGAACTTGGCAAAGCATGGTATCACACAAAGTGACACTCTACGCTTGGAACATTGTACTTAAGACCTTTTGTTATTATATGTGGAAATCTTTTCTAGCTTGTGACTTCCAAAGTCAGACAACCGTAGAATATCCGGCACACCCATTTTTTGGTAGTTGGACGATATTTTGGACTTCTTTGTTGAAAATGTAGGCTCGCTTAGAAGACTGCGTTTTCTTGAAGTATAACTACCTATGAGGCCACGTGCCAGCGTCAGTCGAAACTGCAGCTGAGAAACCAGGTTGCACACACGTTTGTTGGTGATATACAGTAAATACGCATTCGTGATGGCTAGATCTAGTAGAAAATGTGCATCGAATCGATCAACGCTACCCATACGTTTAGTATGTTCCAGCACTGCCTTTGAATATTCGATAGTTTTTTTAGATCCATCCTTCTGCTTTCTTTCACATACAGTTTTATCTTTAACTGGATGAAATGCTGCAGTTATAATTGTGACAAGTTTCACATCTTGCCACATGATAAAGCCAAAATTTTCTTAGAAACGCCACATGCAGTCGCCTTGCTGTAACTGCTTTCGCTTTTTCGTTGTAGACTTACTTTTGTACGTTTTAAGTACAAAAGGTAAATCTAATCTGTTGAAGTTTACTGTGGAAGTTGCGTAAATTCCGTGATCAAACAAGTACTGCATTATGGCATACGTGGAAAAGAAACTGTTAAAGGTTACATGACCATGGAATCCTTGCTCAATGAGCTTTTACGTTAGGCTCTTCACAACATTGGACCCAAGCCAAATGTACGTTGCTTATCATCGCGTTTGCCAGTATACAATCTGAATTCTAAAACGTATCCCGTCTTGCTCTCCGCTCTTGTCCACACCTTGTAGCCTCTCTTGATCGGTTTTTGTGGCATATACTGTTTAAGCGTTGATCGTCCTTTGAAGAGAATCATCGATTCATCAACTGATTGCGATGATGTTGGCTTGGCTTCTGCTTGACATGCAGCATTCAGAAGAACAAGGATCGGAAGAAATTTATACAGCATGTCATAATTTTCGGAAACCTTTGAAGGCTGCATACGGTTGTCGTTGAGATGTAAGTTCTCGGCCATTATTTTTTTGAATCGCTTGCACGGCATGATTGAAGCAATCTCATCACAGCGGAAAAAGGGATCACTGGACCAATATAAGTCGATACTTGCCAAGGGATGAAGACCCATTAGAACACATATCCCGAGGTATGCTTTGATTTCTGTTGCAGATACAAGCTCCTAATTTAAGCTTTGATTTTGATCTGCGTAGATATTCGTTTGTGTAACAATCAGTTGTATGACATCGTTGTTGAAAAATCGTTCAAAATACACCGTTGCTCTAGTTTTGCCTGGAAAGAAATGCAACGCTTGCAGACAAGTTTCATCAAACCTATCTGCATTGGGTTCTTGTGTTCAATCCTGTTTTCTCCAATCCATTTCATCGTCATCTGATTGAAATGCATCCACGGCAGATTGATCAGGATCCAATTCATCGTCGTCCTGAGCAGCAGCAGCAGCAGCAGCAGCAGCAGCAGCACTATCCTCGAAGAGATGTCGCAGTTCACTCATGCTTGGTACTTCCGAATCCGCTTCCAGGTCATTCTCGTATATATATGATGATCTAGGCAGTTCATCTGATAGATCCGATCCACTGGCAACATCACTACCATCGACCGAATCGTCACTACTCACAAGGAGGTCAAGCAGATTTACATCCGCGTCTGCCTCCAGATCTTCTTCGGAAACATCGGGATCACCAGGTAGTCCGCAAATCTTCTCCAATCCCCTTTCTATTTCATCGTCAGAATCTGCATTCGGTATTGTCTTCGGCATTGTTTTAGCTGAAACGTGAAATTGTGCGTTACAACAGGTGACATTATTAGCAATTTTTTCACGAAATAAACTCCATATTTCTGTTCAATTTTGCAAAAAGTACCTCATTGAGCAGCAGGTGATTCTACAGAGCACCAGTATATCAAAATACTTACTTAATTTCTTGTTTTTTATGCTATTTCTAGTGGATTTTATTTTGCCGTTCAAGCTTATAAGAAACAGTGGGACAAGTGGGTAAAGAAAATCGTGTGATTAATGTTTGATGCGTGTTAACATTATCATACGAAAATAAATCCAGATAACTTAGTCATGATTAATATAATCAATCAATTCTATGCTGGCATTCGTACTTGACATTTATTTAAAAGTGTATGAAAAAAATAGGATCAATTTTTAGGGAATGTGTTCAAAATTTTCACTTACCCCAGATGTGGGGCAAGTGAAAAAAATATTCGTAATAAATAGAGTTTTGCCTTAAAACAATAATATCAATTTCCGGGATGATTGCTTCAAACTCGACAATGTAAGGAAACAACAATAACTTTATTTTATTCAATCGAACATAATTGACATAGGTCAAAGATTTCATCCTACGTTCTAAGGGAATTCTTGTGCTTTTAAGCAGATTTATCTTACTTAAATCTTCAACTTATCCTCTGCTTTTTTCTTCCTTGAACGTTCAAGAACCTCCATCGATGTTATGACCTCAACGCCGGCACATATTTTCTTCCTTCGCCTCGAGTAGATGGTAGCTACATTACATGTTCAAGAAGAATTTCTTCTAAAGACTTATCAGGTTTTAACTTGGTTTTCGATATTTACTAGCTTATTCACAGCGTTCACATCCTGTGGCTTCTAAAATCTTCTCCAAGCACCTACATCATGTTTCTCTATGAGAATCACCTGATCGCAAAACGAATAATTTCCAGATTTACTGAATCCACTTTCCAATATAGCTCGATTCATATAATTCCACACCCGAGAGATAATGGTAGAAAAACCTGATTTTGGCATTTTCACCCCATAGTTCTGCGCTGCCATGTTATGACCGCTTTATCGTAACTCATTTTAGCGGTTTAAACACAGCTAAATCTATCGGCTAGAGCAAATGGCTGATATGTGGAGGTAGTTTTAATATGACCACTTGTTCTTGCAAGGCTTTTTCAATTAGTTTTAGTGACGTTTGTGATGAGTGCCCGTCGTAAACCAAGACCACAGGTCTTGCCTTCGGAATCGCTTTCAAAAACACACGCTCAAAATAGTTTTCAAATGTGATCGTTTGCATCCATCCATTTTGAATGGCAGCTTTTTTTTTCTCTGTTTGGGACATAAACCTTACTTCATCACTATTGAGAAATGATGAAGTATTCGGTGTTTTTTTTTACAGTTGTCTTTGTTTGTTTTGTTGGCTATGAATCGATTTTTTTTTTTTGAAAGTTTCCGCTGTTTAAACCCTTTCTGAGTGACAGCACTCTTCAAAGCCACGCCACTTTATCAGTCAAAACGGGATTCATTGCAAACAAAACAAACAATGACTCCGAAACTGACCATGCATCAGAATCCTAGTCCTAACTACTTCAAACTATAGAACATCAAATAAAAAATGAGAATTCGCATAAATGAAGACTAATCATGTTTTCCTTATTCCAAGCTCATACTCGGTGGGTCAATCCGAGTATTGTCGCTTTTCACAAAACATAAAATGTAATAAGGAATAATATACGTTTCTTTGACTACATAAACAAATATGTTCCCTAGTTTGAATTAATTCGGACTAGGGTTCGGTGGTAGATCTGATACCCCGTAACGCACCACGAAAAGGTGATCTACCAGCGTTACGGGTTAGAGTGGCAGCCTTTACTTATTGTTGCTCGCTTCTGTCCGGACTCCCACGTGAGTCATCAGTCCTCGCCTTTCTTGAGTTGGCTTAAGAAAACTCTAGTTTTCTGTACTTTATTTGAGCATACTTTTGTTACATTGTCTATTGGTGCACACATGTTTCCTTACTCGACACCTGTTAACCTAAATTTGTTCCTGCAACACCTATGCATCATTTTGCAGCTGATGTGTGTGAGAAAATCAAGCCGTTAAACGACCCTGATTTCCTACAATCTCTGAGCTAACAGGCAACACGATGCAGGAACTTTTCCTGCAACTCCTTCTTGATCGTTGTATGGCGAAACCTGTTCTATTGCAGGAATCCAAAGTACTTTTAGGACTCGCCATCAACCATATTCCGAATCGATGATGTTGATACGAAAACTACCGGTATCCGACATTTTACCCCGGAAAAGACTGTTCGACATTTATCGATTCCAAATTCCATCCGAATATCGTTACTGAACACCGTTACAAGCTGCAATAGTCGGTGCAGCTTTCCATCTGTTTCCGCAAACAGCTTTAAGTCATCCATGTAGAAGGTGTGGGTAACATAGCTCTTTCTCCACTTTTCAAATGGTAGCCATAGTTGCTGTTCGGAATTTGCAATTATCACTCACGCGGTGAACTGGAAGATTAAATTACTGTCCGATTTATAGCTCACTGTTTTATTTGCACTAAATAACACGGTAGATGCGGTTAGCTTGAGATTTTATTTTCGACTAAATCTAATGGGAATCTGGCTGCCTTACATATACGTGTAAGGTCAGTTCAGCTACGTGTGGAGACTCTCTCCTTTGGAGAACACCGAATGCCGAATCTAACAGGCCTTTTTAGCTTATCGTGAACTATCTATTGATCTACCTACACTGATAAGAATGATAGAGAGATAACAAATTCCATCCGAGAAAACGAGTCAACTACTGCTTGGTTCATTAGGGTAGTCTAACTAATATTAGGGTAATTCAAAAGCTTATTTCTAACATATGCCGGCCACCGTTAAAACCTATGTTTTAACCTGTCTATTCTATAATGTTCGGTATTGATTCGATTAACTAATGATCTCTTTTTACAAGCACTGGACACTTGTCGACCTTTGGTTCGGTTGTAGATTACATCTGAGGTCACTCCTTGTTACTATCAGCTGCTGGTTCTGGTTCAACGTTCATCGGTTGGAATCGGTTGCTCGATCATCGCACCACTGCGTATCGTTCGTTCATCCTTCCTTCACGTCATCGGTGGAATCGTCAGCGCTGTGGTTGCCGGTCGTTGCGCTTGTGCTCACGGAGTGTGGCACCCGTCCGTCGGTCGATCATGTTGGGAGACAAAAAATCCTTAAGCTTTTTATAAATTCATTAAATAAACAAAACTTACATGGCCCGGAGGCTCGTAGGCCCCCGGTCGTTGCGCAGTACGAAACTGCGATGGAAGAGAAGATGGTCATCAATGGTCATTAGTGGACTCGCGGCTTACGATCGGGTCTGGCTGGTCTATCGGCAGCACACAAATTTTAGAAATTGCGCGCCGGTACTCTCCGTCCTTTGTTTTCACTACGACGACGCGGATGTTCCCATCATCTCCCCTGAAGATGTGAGTCACTCTGCCGTAGCGCAATTTGAGAGGTGGTAGTCCATCGTCTTTGATTAGGACTAGGGTTCCGATGACGATATTGTCCTTCTCGCGGGTCCATTTGGTTCTAGGCTGCAACCCGGAAAGATATTCCGTGGCCCAGCGCTTCCAGAGACGTCGGAAGAACTCTTGAACTTTTTGCCATTTGCCGAGCCGGTTTAGAGGTACATTTTCCAGCGAAGGTTCCACAATGGCTGTAAGCGGACGGTGGATCAAAAAATGTCCGGGTGTCAGGACATCGAGGTCTTCAGGATCCGCCGAAAGTTGAGTAAGGGGCCGAGAATTCAAGCAACTCTCAATTTGGGCCAAGAGCGTGCTTAGTTGTTCGATCGTCAGGATAGAGTTTCCCAGGGTGGATTTTAGGTGAGTCTTCATGGACTTGATTCCCGCCTCCCATAGGCCACCGAAGTTTGGAGAGCGAGGGGGAATAAATTTGAAATCTATGCCGTCTTCGGCACAAGACATAGCCACAGCGTTCTGCATCTGGCTTTGCCAGTTCGGTTAATTCACGGTACGCACCTCGAAAATTCTGTGCATTGTCACACTCGATGAGTTTGGGTTTTCCTCTGCGAGCTACAAAGCGTCGGAGAGCTGCGAGGAACGAACTCGTTGAAAGGTCACCGACGAGCTCGATGTGAACAGCCTTTACCGAAAGGCAAACAAATAGGGCTACATAGGCCTTCACAGGCCTTGATTTGCGGTCGGGAAAACGATAATATACAGGCCCGCACAGATCAACACCGGTACACAGGAAAGGCATCGTTGGAGAGACACGTTCAGCTGGCAGATCACCCATGATTTGTTCCGTAATTCGAGGACGGCAACGAAAGCAGTTTACGCACGAATGGATGATTTTTCGAGCGAGGTTTCGGGCACGTAGTGGCCAAAATTTCTCCCTGAGACTTGAGATGAGAAGCTGCGGTCCGGCATGCAGCAATTTCTGGTGATAATATCGCGTGACCAGTTCGGAGAATGGATGATTAGATGGCAAAATAAACGGATGTTTCCGGTCTGTAGGGACTAATGCATTACGTAGCCGACCACCGACTCGCAAGATTCCTTGATCAACAAACGGTCTGAGGTTCTTCAATTTAGATGTTGGTTTGACTTGTCCAATGCTGGTTAACGACGAAAATTCTTCCCGAAAAGCTTCACGCTGAGTAATTCGAACAAGGCACCGAAGAGCGTCATCTAATTCGATGGTATTCAAACGTCCTGAGCGACGTTGTGTGCAGTTGATTGGATTCGAGTTGAAGCGAAATCTTCGAACCCATGCCACTACTCGGAGCAGTGTAATGTACGATGAGCGTAAGGCAAAAATTGGGTTTGGTGGAACGGTTTGGATGGCGAGAGTAACTTGCCGTTCTTCGAGATCTTCCGGGGAGAAGTTTCCGTTTGAGGTGTGCATGACGGACGGCCAAAACCGGGATGGTCTGGACAACCAGTCCGGGCCTTGCCACCACACGCTGGCAGTCTTAAGTTGTTCGGGGTCCATTCCCCTCGAAATGATATCCGCTGGGTTTTCACATCCAGGAACATGAGCCCAGTAGCCGCTAACTGTTGCGTGTTGGATCTCCGACACCCGGTTGGCAACAAAGGTTTTCCACCGGGACGGAGTTGCTGAAAGCCAATGGAGGACAATGGTGGAGTCTGACCAAAAGAACGTTTGAGCTTTGAGGTTGACGGCAGTTTGCGCTTTTTGGAACAAATGAGCAAGTAGAAGCGCCGACGAGAGTTCCAGGAACGGTAAACAAACTCGTTTTTGCTTCCGAGAGTCCACCAAGGGAGCGATTTTTGATTTTGCGGTAAGAAGATTTACGTTGAACGTTCCGTCGTCTGCTACGACACGGATGTAGAGGCAAGCACCGTATGCCTTTAACGATGCATCACAGAATCCATGTATTTGGAGCGATGCTGGTTTGATGACTGGTGCAACCCATCGCGGAACCGACAGATTACGAAGAGCGAGAAGGTTTTCCCGTAACTCGTGCCACCGCTTTTGCAATTCGTCGTCCAGAGGTTCGTCCCACCCCTTCTGGCTTCTCCCTCCTGCTTGAACTATTACAGGGCCGACAAGCCCTAACGGATCAAAAAGTTTAGCTGCATCCGAGAGTGCAATCCGCTTGGTGATCGTTGTGCCTTCGCCCCAATTGGGAACGTCGAAGAGGAATTCATCGGTAGTTGTATTCCACTTCAACCCAAGCGTTTTGATTGGAGCAGCGGATCCAAGATCAAAAACAGGTCTTTCATCCCGCAACTCTGGTGCAAGGTGCTCGAGCACGGTTGGACAGTTTGAAGACCATAGGCAGTCCGGCTGACTGAAGAAGATCCAAGAGTTGACTACATAGTTCTTGACCTTCAGCTACTTCATTGACGCCGGTTAGAAGATCATCCATGTAGAAATCTTCGAAGACTACTTTTGCAGCTTGCGGGTGAGAGATTTCTCCGATCTTACCGAGTTCTTGTAGGCATCTGGTGGCAAGATATGGTGCACACGAAGTCCCGTACGTAACGGTTGATAGTTGGAAGGTGCGCATAGGTTCTGATGAGGAGTTCCGCCAGATAATCTTCTGAAATCGGCGGTCAGGTGCAAATAGTAAAAATTGCCGATACATCTTTTCAATGTCGGACACAAGAGCGTAACGATGCATTCGGAATCGTAAGGTAATTGAAACCAGGTCACTTTGAACGACAGGGCCGACCATCAGTCCGTCGTTGAGAGACACTCCTGTACTAGTAGCACACGAAGCATCAAATACTACCCGAAGTTTGGTAGTCAGACTATCGGGCCTTACGACGCAATGATGAGGCAAATAATACGAAATTGCGTTAGCCTTCAGGTCTTCAGAGTCGGTAATGTCCTCCATGTGGCCCAGCCGGTGGTATTCCTCTATAAAATTCGCATACGCCTGCTTCAATTGTGGATTTGCGTTCAGACGTCGCTCTAGAGCAACAAAACGACGGGTGGCAATATCCTTGGAGTCACCGAGTGTTGAAAAGACTGCTGCTCTTTTCGGAAGATGGACGACGAATCGCCCGGTTTTTTCACGAGTTGTAGTAGCGGAGAAGTGAGCCTCACAAAGTGTTTCTTCGACGGAGAGAATGCTGCTAGATTGGCACGATTCTAGCTCCCAGAAGCGTTTTACCTGATCTTCGAGTGAGTTGATACTGCAGACGTGGACGAAGCTGATTGACGGTGACGGTGATGAACCTACTCTTCCGGATACGACCCATCCGAGCACAGTTTTCTGCAGTACAGGTAGATTGGTTCCAAGACGAACTAGACCTTCTTCCACGAGCTCATAATACACTTCCATTCCTAGAATCATATCGATAGGACCAGGCTGATGAAAGCCAGGATCAGCCAGAACAAGGTTTGCTGGTATGTTCCACTCCTGGGTGTTCAACGCCTTGGCTGGGAGCTCGCGCGTAATTCCTGGCAGCACATGAAATGAGAAATCTGCGACAAAGCTCGAACAATGGGACTCGATTCTTGCATCGACAGAGTAGCAAGAAACGACAGTAGCATTTCCGACGCCTCCTATCTCCTGATGAGTTTTGATACGCCCGAGTTTAAGTTTCTGCGACAGCTGCTCTGTCATTAAATTGATCTGCGAAGCAGGATCCAGCAAAGCACGTGCCCATACAGCGTATCCGTTGCAGTCAGCAATCTTCACTACTGCGGTTTGCAGCAAGACAGTCATAGGAACGGAGCGAATACTTCCGAGTAGGGCAGCTGGTACGTGGCTGGTCGATGGGCCATTAGTGGACAGGGGTACTGAGTTTGGTGGCGAAATAGGTTGAGACGAGGAGGCTTGGGGCTGAACTGTAGTACTACGAACGGACGGCGGATGAGTTGGGTGAGGAGCAGGTTGTGTTGGAGTCGATTTTTGGGTCGAAGTGCTATCCGACGAACGAAGAGTGCTATTAAGGTGCAACATTGTATGATGTTTCTGTCCACATACTCGGCAACAGCTAGACGGGCACTGTTTTACGAGGTGGAAAGGTGAAAAGCAATTAATGCAAAGCGACTTTTTCTTGACTAGTTCGATTCGTTGGGGTACTGGTGTTTTACGAAAGATTTCACAGTGGAATGGGGAATGCGACGATTGCTTGCAGAATGAACAGGAATTCTGTGAGGAGCTTGTTGTTACTGCATGAGTTAGCTTCGGTTTCGATGACCGAACTAGATCAGGGTTGGATGAATCTGGATTACGAATCTTTGACGACACACGACGACGACGACGACAGCGATTGCAGTATTGAACAATGCCCGCGCAGGAACTTGAGGACATTTTCGTATTCTGGTACTGCCGTAGAATTATGATGCTGTTCCCACTGCTTCAATGTGGCACCATCCAAGCGCGCGCAAACCATGTGCGCGAGAAGAACACTCCATCCTTCAGTTTCTATCCCCATTGTCTGTATCATTTTAATATTGCGCTCAAATTCATCAATTATGCGCGCCAAGGATTCATAGCATTCCTTGCGCATAGGTTCGATTGACAGCAAAGACTCAATATATGTCTTCACTACCAGTTTCTTATTATCAAACCTCTTCTCAAGTAGGCCCCAAGCTACTGAGTAATTACCCGATGTAATTTCGATGGCTTCTATTACTCGCTTTGCTTCTTTCGACAGCGACGAAACGAGGTAGGAAAATTTGTCGATAGATTTTAATTGCGGGTTAGAGTCGATTAGACTAACGAAGGCGTCACGAAAAGTAAGCCAGTTTGTTAAGGTACCATCGAACGTGGGTAACCTAACCTCTGGTAACCTTATTCGAGCAAACGACAAGTCTGCAGGTGTGCCTGGGTGCGGAACGACATTCTGAATTGAAGAAGAAGGAATGGGTTCAGGGGTACGTAATTTGGATACGAGAAAACCATACACCTGCATGTAATTGCACTCGAATTCATCTCGAGCTTTCCTATGTACATCTTCAATAGATGCAACTGTTTCGGATGCATCCGCAAACTCTTCTTGATCTTCAAGCAGTTCTAATTGTAATCGATTCGATTGGAAATCAGCGAACACCTTTTCCAGTCGCTGCATCCATCCTTCGAGAAATACTTTGTCCCTTTGCTCATCATATGCGTTCATTAGGCTAATGAGGTTGTTCAACGAGTCAGTGCAAAATCGTTCTTGACGAGTCAGAGCGCGCAAACTTGGTGCCATCTCAACGGATCAGAAATTCCACCCAAAATCCACAAGATCAACCAACGGAACAGAAAAATCGCAAACGAGAAAAAACTCGCCAAAACGTTGCACCACCCCAACTTCGTTAGGTATGAGCCGAAACGGATTCGAATTGCGTCAGGATCACCCTCACCTCACTCCCAACAAAGCGCAATCAATTGAAATTATCCAATTAATATCTCATCAACGATCCACATGCAGAATTCCTAAGTACTTACAAGGCAACAGCGGAGCAGCTGATTGTCGTACCTCTTTTGTACGGTCCAACAATACGTACACAGCAGCGCCGAAATCGCACAGACCCAGCCAAACTACCAAAGCGTATCCAAGCCACACCGACAATAGACCCAGCGCAACAACCTTTGACCGGTCAGAACAGCGATGACGAAGTCTCTGTTGCCTATTCTTTGCACACTATTATCAATTTTTCCGAACTTGCGGAGACACTTTTTTTAATTTTCACCCTCTGGGGGACTTGATATGCGACACCGTTAGCCGTATGTAAAAGGTTCCACAGTTCGAGTCTGATCTTCAGTGCAATGTACGTGCACTATCCGTGTAGTTTTGCACACGCTCGGTGCCGTTTCACTAGCACTTTACCGCACTCAACTGTCTTTCACTAACGAGTATCACGAATTTCACGCGCGCGAGTGATCCGGCTCGAAGGACCAATTTTTTATGTTCGGAATTTGCAATTATCACTCACGCGGTGAACTGGAAGATTAAACTACTGTCCGATTTATAGCTCACTGTTTTATTTGCACTAAATAACACGGTAGATGCGGTTAGCTTGAGATTTTATTTTCGACTAAATCTAATGGGAATCTGGCTGCCTTACATATACGTGTAAGGTCAGTTCAGCTACGTGTGGAGACTCTCTCCTTTGGAGAACACCGAAAATTGCCGAATCTAACAGGCCTTTTTAGCTTATCGTGAACTATCTATTGATCTACCTACACTGATAAGAATGATAGAGAGATAACAAATTCCATCCGAAAAAACGAGTCAACTACTGCTTGGTTCATTAGGGTAGTCTAACTAATATTAGGGGAATTCAAAAGCTTATTTCTAACAAAGAATTTAAAAAATTTTAAATATTTTAATTAAAAACCCCCAAAAAAAAACAAACCTAAAATTTTGTTTCGATATAAAAAAAATAAATAAAAAATTTCTTTCTGATGCGAAAGATTATGTTTATAAGTATCCTTATATTGAGGTTAAAGTTATGTTAATTCTAGTTACGTTGTTCGTTTTACTTTATTTGTGGTATGACTGTATTTTACTCTCTTCCAGCCTAGCAATCCATTTGACCTTTCGATCTAATAATACGCGGCCTATTGGCGTTCGATCTAATGGCATTTAGCCTAATGACCCACCACTAAATTAACCGCAAAAGTGATTGAAAATTAATTCAGTTACTATATCAATAGAAATTCATCAAAAAAATCATCTTTTTGAGCCACCATCCTTTCTAAGACCTTGTCTTGCACTGCATGCACTCCACTGACCAGCAAAATCAATTTGAATTATCGGTCTGAGTTCACAGTTCTGTGTACGCTCTGGGAAGTTCCAAAAACGAAGGAGTCGACCCGTAAACAGAAACACTTACACGAAACCCGCGAAAACATAAGAGTCTCCTTCCAACAAAACGATCCAACAAGTCGAATAACCCAATTCGCAATACTGAAAAAGGTTTGCATTAGGCCAAATGTCATCAATGGTCAAATTTCAACTTATTGCTTGCTCTCAACTTAGTGTTACAAATGCACTTCCAAAGTTATTAATCGAGACCTTTCGATGCCAGGTACCATTTACGCATTAGTATGGTTGTGTGGCAAGTATAATCATACCCTATGCCCAGGGAGTAAAGAAATTTTCCTTGACGAAAAATTCCTAGAGTAGAACGGGAATGGAACCCAGCCACCTCCAGCATGGTGTTTCTTTGTAGCGGCCTGTGAAACCGTAACAACTAAATCCAACAACAAGATTATACAATTGGTCAAAAATACGAGCTAACCAACAAGAGGATGCCCAAATCAAGCGAGAAACCCGCTTTATTTACAAATTATTAATGACGGAAAGCGGGCATTCCAACTCATTTATACCGTTTTAGTTAAATTTCATGGATGGCAATTTGAGTTATCGAAGACCCTGGTCAGATGAAAAATGGAAGAGTTAATCAGAATATAATCAAATGCTGCTTATAAGCACACGCCAGGAAATAGTTGAGGTTCAGAAGTAAATACAAATGTTATGCTGAAATTCTGAAAAAAAAAACGAATTGACCCTTTCATGCTTGTCATGCTTCTCTATGCCCCCAAGATAAATGGTTTTGGAATGTAAAAATGACCCCAAAGTGTGCTGCAACTATAAATTAAAGAAAATGGAAAATATACAATGTGATTTAGTGGTACACCATTTTCAGCCACAACAACCCCCTCCCTTCACTATAGCCAAATTGACAACATTGTCCAGGCTACGTCAACCAGCGTCACCAGCAGACTGGTCAGCTGATCATATGACTCGTAGATAGGAACTTGTGTTGACAGGAGGTCGGTCGCACCCTCCCTCCGGTTGTCTACTCACCATTTGAAATTCATTTAAATTTACAGTCATTCGTATACGTTAAAATATTCAACTACACAGAGTTCAAGATCTGCTCTAGAAAGTGTGTTAGAAATTCAAGCTCTTGAAAGCGATAAGAATGAATAATCAATCAAATTTATCAGGAATGCTGTACACGGTGTTCAATAAGTTCGAATACAAGTTTTCATCATTGCGTAGGTATGCGCCATGTACATATTCTGCATTGGTATTGGTGTCAGCTTTAGCTTCATTCATACGCTACCGAATGTGCGCGGTGTTGACATTCTGTTAGTTGTTGTTTGTTTGTTACGCGCGATGAAAGAGTATCGGGACTTCGTAATTAAGCGTTTTTTGAACGGTGAGCGACCCGGCGATATATTCCGGCTGCTGAAATCGCATGGGGTCAAGCGGAACTCTGTCTACACGACCATCAGGCGATACCGGGAGACGTCCTCGACCAATGACCGTGCGAGATCCGGTCGGCCGCGTTCAGCGAGGACGCCACGGGTCATCAAGATCGTGAGGGAGCGAATTCGGCGCAAAAAGAACCGCTCAATCCGGAAAACGGCTGCAGATCTCAACGTTTCCATTGGAACCGCTCACACCATACTCACCAAGGACCTTGGTTTCAGGCCTTACAAAAAACGTAAGGTCCATGGCGTTTCGGAGGCTACCAGCAAAAAGCGGTTGGATCGAGCTAAGAGGATCCTCTCTCGGCACGCTGGTCAGGAGTTTGTTTTTTCGGACGAGAAACTGTTCGTGCTGCAGCAGCCGCACAATGTGCAAAATGACCGGGTGTGGGCGCCATCGAGGGACAGCATTCCTGAATCCAATATAAACATCCCTCGGTTCCAAAGTGCCGCGTCGGTGATGGTTTGGGGGGCAGTATGCAAACGTGGTAAGCTACCCTTGGTGTTTATTGAAAAAAACGTCAAAATCAACGCGGCGTACTACAAAACTGAGGTTTTGGAAAAGGTTGTTGCCCCCAGTCTCCGAAGCCTCTACGGCGATGAGCACTACGTGTTCCAGCAGGACGGTGCACCAGCCCATACGGCAAATGTGGTTCAAGCCTGGTGTCGGGACAATTTAACCGACTTTCTGGACAAAACATAGTGGCCTCCCAGCTCCCCGGACTTGAATCCTCTCGACTTTTTTGTTTGGTCCTATATGATGGCGAAGCTGAACGAATACAAGGTCAGCACTTTGGATCATTTCAAGACGGTAATTCTCAAAATCTGGGACGAAATGCCCATGCAGTCCGTGCGTGCCGCCTGCGACGCGTTCGAGAAACGTTTGAAGCTCGTTAAGGAGTACAAAGGGGGGGTCATTCCAAGAGAAATGTTGTAAACGTTCCTTGTAAACATAGCTTTCAATAACATAAATCCAAAAAATAAAAAAACATGTTTTCATTTTTTTAACAAATTTTGAAAGTGTATCCGAACTTATTGAACACCGTGTATATAAGGCAAAAATATGTGTAGATCATTAAGGTATGGTGCGTAAATGTTCAGATATATTGTAATTGCTCAGTAATTTTGTCAAAGGGATTTTCAAAACATTACCACAGGATTTGCGTCTCAAGCTATTAAGTAGCTTTGTGGAAATTCAGATTTTTTTGTAGAAAAATAAAAGGATTCATAGATTGATAATTTTCACTGGTAAGTTTCTTTGAAAGTTCGCCCTGTGTAAGTTTCTTTGAAAGTAACCTGTATATCATTCTTTATAATTCAGGGACAATTAATCAATTCAAGCAAATGACTATTCATAGAGCATATCTTAAAACATGTGTCTTGGAGAATGTGTCTATAAAAATCTAGTTCTGAAAGTATTTAATACCGGAGCAACCGAATGTATCAGACCTGAAAGCTTTAAAACATGCCTTAGGATTGTTATTATGACAAAATTAGTATTATTACTACCGTAAATCAATTACTTTTGTAATTCAATGAAATAAAACATAAACAGATGCTCTGGCAACGCTGATATCCACCTAGTCAGATCATGAAGCTTTAGGCCGGGCGCCCACTGAAGTAACATCTGTATGTACTCCAAAACATCTTGTCGGCATATTCCTCACGCCGTAAGACTTTGACTCGATGTTTTAAAATGATATGTGATGTCAAACTTCCGTCTCATCGGTGTGCATCTCGACTTATGTTGGTAAAGCACGCTGAAAAGAGAATCACAGCAAAGCGTAACAAATTCCTCCTAAAAGCATGCAACTGTTAGTTAAAGCTTTATGTTGGTAACGTCGAACAAATGTCTAACCACGTCTAACTCTAACATTTTTCTTGCTGGGGATGAACGGAGGTAAAAATAGCGCGAAGTGCTGCGAAGCGATCACTGGCATTGAATTCGTTTCTTACCGCGAATACTGTGGTTGCAACTTTCATACGACATGTGCGAATGTGTCTCGGGCTCTTTCGGGATATTTCTCGCCTCACCGCAAAAAAAATGTTCTGTACCGAGTTGTTTGAAAATTCACATTTTCGTTCCATTACAAAAGTGGCCGACGAGAAATCACTGATGACTCTCACTGTGGCAATTGACAATCTGCACACTGAAACAAAACAGCTGTCGCATAATCCCGGCCTTGTTTTTCAGCCACCATAGAATAAGAATTGGCTAGATATCGATCCCATCCGAGCTACCAAATGACTTCGTGGTCCTGATTTGGCACAAAAAGCAACCGAATGCCAATCTGATTCTAAGCCGCTAGATCACAATGTAAAGTCTGTTCCAGTTTGCACAAAGCCAGCGAACAAATTTTGGATCTACCTGTCTCGAACGACCGCACTGGATTCATCGACTTGGCCGGAAGGAATTATGTTTCGTGACTTTCAAACTGTCAGCTGTTTATTTGACTCTTTTGGATTCTCTTTCAGCCAATGACTGGGACGTTCTTTTTGATGGACTAAATGCTGATGAAACGGCTGAAAACTTGTGAACTGTACAGAATAATTGGATCGATGCGAATGATTCATTTCATCGACCTGCTGTCTAAAAGGAACACGAAATGCTCCACTGCGTAAACTCCAGCAATACCGTTCCCTGGCGAATAAGCGTTGTTTTTACCTCGCGTGTAATGAATACCGCATACTAAACTCTTCACTCTACAAATCTTACATTTTACGGGAGCAAACGTATTCGAGGCGAAACCCTAAGAGTTCTTGGAGCTAAAGTGTTGGACAAAACAATTGCAGCCAATCAAAAACGATCATAAAATTGTACAGTAAAAATTTCTGGTAAATAAAAAAAAAAGGCAAAGCCATGCAGGTGATCAAAATAAACATAATTAAAATTTATTGTGTCGAATAAAAAAACAAGCATATATTCACAAACAATGATAATATTATCTAATGAACAAAACAATAAATTATCCTGCTGGACAAAACCAACTTCGTATATTGGCCACCAGATTGTCCTCGACTTTCAATAGTTCGGTGCGAATCCATTATTGCCGATAACAATCGTGCTCTTTTGACGTATGGAGTGGATCAGGTTGTCAATACTGCTTTGTGAGATCTTTGCCCAAGCTTTTTGGATTTTCTCAAACAGTTGATCCTTATTGCGCACTTTTTTACGGCTGATTCTTAAATTTACGATTTTCCAAAGGTTCTCGATCGTGTTGAGATCCGGAAACTGCGGTGACCTATCCATAATTATTACATTGATATCCTTAAGCCACTGTTTGACGAATTTGGCAGGGTGTTTGAGGTTGTTATCTTGTTGAAATATCCATTTTATTGGCATAGTCCATACTGCATACGGTAGCATAACATCATTGAGAATGCCATTGTACATGAAACGATCCACGAGACCATAGATTCGTTGAATCGGACCACATTTTCATTTCGCCATGCTTCAAATTTCCTCCGCCATGCTTCACAGTCTTCTGACAGTATCGTGAATACAAGCTTTATCCGATCGGCACATTCAGTCGCTTCAAATGATGTTGAACGTCGACTCATCGCTGAACAGTACCGATCGCCTGATGATCCGGTCCGACACAGGCAGCTGTAATTCCTTTTGGATCTTAAAGGACGAGTTGAAGTGAGCTTTCTTGATGCTTCTTGCATCGAGTTCGAGTTGTCTCTTGAGGTCGTGCAACGTGGTCTTCCTTCTCGATGAGCCGTGGCAAGTTTTCCAGTTGAGCGGAACTTGGAACACAATTTGCACAATCTTGATATGGTGTATTCAAGTTGTATGTGTCACAAACGTTTTTTTTTTTGTGACATTCCGCCCACGTAATCTTCGATTATTTTCTTTCGATGTTCCATTCCAAAACTGCCATTTTAGCACTAAATGTTAGAAATTTAGAGATCATATTATTTTTTTTCAGTTCGAAAATTATTTACCGTATTTAACTCTTATCTTGTCACTGAAATATATGTATTCAGAAAGAGTTTTACTATAAAATGAAACTTTTCTGCGAGGTTATAAACGATTAGGCACTGAAGAGCAAGCGAATTCAGAAAATTAACAAGGTAAAATGACAATTGTCAACAACACTCTAGCGGCGTGCTGTCAGTGAATACTAGATTACTCCAGCAATCATGTAGAATTATGCCAGAATCCTGAGCCATCAATTGTAGCATTGTACTTCATTTTGTTCAAAGAATTTTGGGTTCGCGTTATCACGCTTACCAGTTTTTGGTATTAAGGTTTAATCAAAATTTGAGCCCGGAAAATGAGTTTTCATCATCAAACTGAAAGTATCATGTGGGGTTTTAGTAAAAGCTCCGTGTTGGCGTTGAATGTTTCCAAGTTCAACGGTATGATCCTTTGCAAGAGGTTTCTGTAATCTTGCTACTATTGGCGTATTATCAATGCTTTTGTACGTTTGTATCCAAGTTCTGTTGTTGGATTTCGTTATCGCATAATTATATTCGGCGAGAGCTCTTCTATACTGATTCCAATCTGAGTTGCGCTTCGCCTTATTATACAATCTTCGAGAGACTTTCCTGAGACGCTCAAGCTTCGAATTCCACCACTGTACGTCCCTGTTAGAATTCGATTGCATCATAGGACAGCTCTTGTTGTAGGAGTTAACTATCACTTCTTAAATTTCTTGAGATAATGATTCCAACTGGATGGTCTTATAACCATGGAAAACTTTTTTTGGAACGATTCCAAGAATTTCGGCACCTATATTGCTAGGGTTCAATGTTAATGATTTTCTGGCCATCAGTGAATCCATGGGAACCTGCTCTGGAGTGATCGTTCCAGGATCAAGTCCTGTGTATTTTTTGCATGACTTTTAGTATCATTACTGCTGATTTACTGTTGGAATTTTTTATAAGTAGGGTATGTGTCACTTGACTCAGCCTAATATGCAACAATCGATTACATGTTTTACTATAACTCGTAAAGTATTTGAGCTGGAAGCGATATTCTACTAGTTATACACTTGCTTAGATATGTTCAATATGCCATTTGGTAGTATGTATCAGGAAAAGTTACACAACTCATTTTATAAAGTCAGAAACTTTCGAGGGATATGGATATAATGTCGGTCTATAAGCGCTAAATTGGGTCTATTCGTGGATGCAAGTTCGTCACAGATTCGTTATTAAATGTTATCTTAGTACGATTTTTTTTCTGATTTTCTGATTCAATGCGTTTCCAGCTATATTCGCTCTACCCAACAAACAATTTCATAAATTAAACTATACTAAAACTGCTAAGAAACACTTAAGTGATTTTCACAAATGATTTAGCGACCATTTGATAATCAAAACATTATAATTCACTCTACACAGATTTTGTTCCTTTAGTTTGTGTTAAGATGACCTGAGATATGGAAAACTTTCAATCGAAACTCAGACATTTTTATTGTAAATTTTATCAATAACAACATTTTTACTACGCTTTCCATATAACAGGCCATAGTTGGGAACGTGGAAAAAATATGTTCCTAACATTGGGTCTATGGTTTTCTTGTTAAATCATTGTTATTTTACCTATGTGACCTGTTAGTTTATAACGTGTGACTATTTTCTGTACATCTTGGCTGTATTATTCGGTTTATAGGTGCAATTTTTGCAAATTAAGATCATTCGAAGATCGTGTAGATAATCTGTTCAGCTTAACCTAAAGTCATATTGTCTAAAAAGTTGAGGAAATCGAAAATTACGCGGAAGTGAGCAACTATTAATTGATTAATAATGTCTCAACTGCTTTGAAAGAACATAATTTTGTTAATTATCGGCGAATTAATGACATTTTTGGTACATAGGCCGAATGAAGGAGCTAGGCTGACATTACATCCCGTTACCCTATCTCATTTTCTGGGCAGTGTTCATGATGGGGCATGATGGTGTCCAGCCGACATTTGAGTCATTTTCCTTAATCCAAAGCAGCTATAAGATCCTAAATTGGTTGTATTTTACACAGTTATGGTAATTTTAGTTTCGTGGGTAAAATTGGACACACAACGGTTGATCATAATTGGATCTATTCACTTATTGATGTTGTTGAAATAAACTTATGATCAGCATTCTAAAATTTATGGTTTTGTCGTTTTGCCGCATCAAGCAGCCGATTTTTTTTAACTATACCATCAATGGTGTCATTCTTTATAGAATCGACCAGTTCAGTGATCTCTAATGCTTAGCGCCAGCTAGGGTTTGTGTCGAAAATCTCAAGAGACTGGCCCGTACTGCCTGAAAGTTCTGAATTGCTAACTGGAACAACCGATCCTTGAAAATGCCTCCTTGGTTTGGCGTTCTTATCAATTGACTTGGAGCTTGAGGATCGAAAGTATACAGCGCAGGTTTATCCGGATGGCATTGCGTTATCTACCATTGGGTGATCCACAAAATCTACCACCGTATTCCAATCGCTGCAATCTGTTGAAATAGGACACTCTTGAACGTCGAAGGAAAAATCTACAAGCAGTTTTTGTTGCCAAGCTTTTGAATGGAGAGGTCGACTGCTCGAGGCTTCTCTCTCAATTGAACATCCGAGGGCCAACGAGAGCTTTTCGAAGTGGTACTCTTTTTCAACCACGATATCATCGAACGGCGTTCGGTAACAACTAACAACTAACGGCTCTGTGATGCGAGCGACTGCGACTGGCGAAGAATGGTTTGAATTTGTCGAATCTTAAGAATTTCTTAATTTTAATTTTGTTTCATGTAAGTAATAGTCTGATGAGTTAAGATGAATACATGAATAAATAAACCAAAATAGACTAAATCATTACTGTTTTGAATACTGTTTGCGTTTGGCTGTGCAGTTATTTTATTTATTTATTAATATTTTTTCAGCTGGTCGATATTTACCTAAATTTGGACGTCAAAATCCATTGCATGATTCTTCTGGTTCCTCTGATTGGCATCAACATGATTCGAAATCTTAAAATTCTAGCACCTTTCTCCACCATGGCAAACCTGATCACATTCGTTGGTAAGTGGAAAAAAAACAGTTATTAAAATAAAACTTCAACATAAAATTTAATTTCTACCGCAAAAGGACTCGGCATGATTCTGTACTACATTTTGGATGATCTGCCACCACTTTCTGAGCGCGAAATGGTGGCAGACATTGGACGATTTCCATTGTTTTTTGGAACAACACTGTTTGCACTGGAAGCTGTTGGAGTGGTGTGTATCAGTTCTGAACTTATCAACAATAAAATTCCATTTGTACAAAATCTATAATTATTGGTTCGTAGATCATTGCCTTAGAGAACAACATGGCAACACCAAAATCATTCGGTGGAACATTTGGAGTTCTCAACGTTGGAATGGTCATCATTGTTGCTCTTTATGCCGGTATGGGATTCTTGGGTTACCTGAAGTACGGCGGTGATGCACTCGGCAGTGTGACGCTGAATCTTCCCGAAACCGATATGTAAGTCAGCATCTTATACAAGATACAACCCATGTATATATTTTTTCCATCCACAACCCTCAGATTGTCACGGACCATTCGAGTCCTATTTGCAGTAGCCATTTTCATCTCATACGGATTACAATGCTACGTACCAGTTGATATCATCTGGAACGTCTATCTTGTAGAAAAGTACAAGGATTCGAACAATAAATTCGTTTACGAAATGCTGGTGCGCATCGTGGTTGTTATCGTAACCTGTAAGTATTTTTTTTCATCATTCAATCTCTAAAATTCAATAACTCCATTTTTTTCAAAATAGTCTTGCTAGCGGTGGCGATTCCGCGACTGGGTTTGTTCATTTCCCTATTTGGTGCACTCTGTTTGTCGGCACTGGGAATCGCCTTCCCTGCGATCATGGAAATCTGCGTGCTCTGGCCCGATAAACTGGGTCCGGGAAAGCTGGTCCTCTGGAAGGACATCATCCTGATTCTGTTTGGCGTGATTGGCCTCGTTGCAGGAACATACACCAGTGTTCGTGATATTATCTACAGTTTTTAAAAGACGCATTACCAGGAGTACTTTTCTTATACAACAAGACGATTTTTGTTTAGTTACCATAGAGCATCTTGCCTGAGTGTAGGACTTACCAAAACAAAACTAAGCTAGATAGGCAAAACAACACGCGAAACCCAAATCTCATAGACTGTAGTTGGTTTGCTACCTAATGTAGTGAGAAGATAAAAGCCTAACTTAACGTAAACAGGATATATATATATATATATATATATATATATATATATATATATATGAGAGCAAAGCTACCGTTAAATGAAAAAGACACGAACAATCAGATGCTGAAAAAAATAGATAAAGCACTTCCTAAACTATAAAAGGCCTTTCCACAGCACCGGTAGAAGCTGCGCGCGATAATTACATGTTTGCAGTCTGATGATAGTTTAAAAATTGGAATCGCAGGCCAACATATCAAATAAATTCAACTGAAATTTTAAAGGTGCACATTAATTTTATGGGAAAGTTGTCCCAGCACATTCTGTTATTGAATCCACCGTTAGTTTATTTTTAAAACTCTTCTTCGTGTATAGATGGAGGAACTTTCTCCTTTGCAAACCACGATCGAGGTCAACAATAGCTTTGTTTAATCATTGTTTGTATTGTTTACCATGGACGTTTGATCGACCAGTTATTTTTTTGTTTTAGAATGCCAAATATTGTGCTCAAAGCATTCGTTGCGAAGTAAATAATGTCACTAATAAAAACTATAAAGCTGTCTGTAAACAGAAATATCCATATTGAAAGAATTTTCCATCTAATTTGGGCGTAGTTCCAACGTAATCACCCAAATATAATTCCTAATATTATAAGGAGAACCAATTTTTAAAAAAATGGAGAAATTGTTATTTTTGCAACAGTATTTCACGTTCACAAAGAACATTTCGGGATCAAAAGCATCAGTTATACATTGAGAAAAAGAAAAGACAGCGTGAGCTGCTGTCAAAAATAAGAGTCGACTTTACTTTTTCAAGAGTGTTGGGGGTAGCATCCAGGGTTTTAGGAAAACTGCGCTTCGAATGGGACAATTTTGGTAGTTGGTGCATTTGAATGTTCATTGATGATTGTAGATAGTGGAATATGACAATATTGCAGAAGTGATGTTTTAAAAAGTCAAATGTTTGCATATGTACCAGGAAATCATATTTCAATATAATTCAATCATATTTTATTTTTAATTTAATTTAATTTATTGATGTATAAGGGGGCATGGGGTGGGGGGGTGTGATTTCTTGAACTCATACCTTACATAATACACCAGGGCACACTAGAAGAATCCAATAATATTGCATCGCTGCCCACGGGATTGGGATAGGGTGGGAGAATTGTTGGTACATATGTAAGGCTGTAGGAGGAAAAAGGTTAGTAAATGACCGTAAAAATCAGTAACCTTTCTATACGTTGGGAATCGTATCTACTAAAATACCTTTATTTAGGGTTTCTCGATTAATGAGATTTTCAGCCCTGGGCTGATTCA
Source organism: Aedes koreicus (assembly GCA_024533555.2). Taxonomy (NCBI): domain Eukaryota; kingdom Metazoa; phylum Arthropoda; class Insecta; order Diptera; family Culicidae; genus Aedes; species Aedes koreicus. The sequence goes on along the minus strand of JAHHFK020002017.1, from coordinate 265,830 downwards.
TCTCCCGTCGTAGTCATTCAAATACCTTTTGGGTATTTTCGTAACTTGTCCGGGGGTGAAATTCGAACTCGTGACTTTGGCGTGAGGGGTATGGATGTTAACCTCTATTCCTGGGTCGCCCTTATACCAGGGATGCCATATTTGCAGACATGTTTGTAAATTTTCAGACTTTTCATTTTTATTGCAGACTTTTTAAACGATGCGCACATTTTACACAGACTTTTACAGACAGTTGAACTATTTTTTAAATTTCAAATAAAGGTATTTGAGTGCACTGAAACTGTTTTCAAATGACAACTATGGTCCAAAACACAGCGACACCTCAGATTTGATAGGTACTGGTGCCCTTGTGTTCAGAAATTCGTGTGTGAGAAAAAAGGACGGAGAACACGATGGCTGTTTCTATCTTTTATACTCTCATGGTGAAATGTGAGGTTAGCTTATTCTGTGCATTAGTCGATAGGTTGGTGCGTACCTTGTGCTTACCTCTACCACTGCAATTGACGTGTGCAAGCTCTGGTCTGGTGCTGTCGTACTTATTATCTTGCTCACTCTAATCGCAAACTGAAAAACAAGAACCAATGTCATTTTTTCCCCGTGAGAGCAAGTAGAAAAGTTTCGATTTCGGAAAAGTGTAGTCAGCTGTCACAAAGAAAGAGTGAGAGAGGGCGACCGCGAACATCCGGATGTTTTGTTTCTAGCGCTAAAAATAAAATGCGAAGCAGCCATTTTATTCCGGTTCGAATATTGGCTTGAATATGTTAAGAAAATCGCGGAAACCTAAGGGGAATCCGAAAGGAAAACCGATAATACATTATTTTGAAGTAAGCTATTAGTTGTTAGTTATTGAAATTCTGAGGTACTGTAATCCATTCTTATAGGTGCTATTGGTCAAAATCAAATCGGCACTTCACACTCAACGTCTATCGAAACCGTTTCGAGTCGAACTACCGCGCCACCGCCACCTTCGGCATTCCTCGATGCCGTTGGTCAAAATCGAAACACCATTCCATTCTCGATATTAATAGCATCCACGGGGCTGAGTAACTCAACTCATCCACCCTCGACATGTAACGACACCGCTGGTCCTTGTGGATCTGCCGATCCACCATCGATTTTGCCATCTAACTTTACTAGTGATCCCGATCACGTATTATTTTATTTCGTATTATGGCACACAGAAAACAATATCGAATTTTAACAAGGGGGTAAAATTTTCCCTCGTTTAATTCCAAGCCTAAGGAGGCGTAAATAACGAAATGGTTTGCAATTTTTCATGAGCAATACAACAATGTTGGCAATCTTTCATACAACAGACTAGATTCGAGCGTTATCTGGCTTAAATTTTCATGAAATATCCCATTATTTTCTGCCAAAAAGTTTGTCGCTTTAAAAAGTATTTTAGAAAATGTTACAAAGTTTTTCAAATTTTCACAATTAAAATTCATTCCGGATCTACCATATGGCCATCCGGTTCAAGAAATTCTATTCCAACCACTTGTTAAAAATATTTTTAAAAAGATTGTTAAAAATATTATTATAAAAATTTGAATTGACCACCTTTAAGGACATATACGACCGAGGCCTTTCCCAATATAAATTCTAGGTTTGAATCATTTTCACTTCAAGTGTTAGAAACTCCAAATCACAGCCATATTGAAATAAATCGCTAATCAAAAGATGCTCCAAAGGAACAAGCTTTTCCTGAAAACATCATGCATCAAGACTTCATTTAAAGTATTTAAGATTTGTGCTCAACAAAACGCGAAGTGAAAGGGACTCGGTCGTGTATGTCCTTAAGGTCGTTCTGAATCATACTTTAGGGTCTAGTGGTCAATTTTCCGGACGCTGTGTTGCTTATGAACTCAAAGAACATATTTAAAATATTGCTGGATTCTGAACTTGTTGATTTCGTACGTTGATTACTTTTTCGCTTGTTCTGGATCATCCAAAAGAACATCAGCTGACTCTGACAGTATTTTTTTTGTTTATCTTAAAAGTGCGCATTTCTTGAAATGATGCTTTAAAAAATAACCCAGAAGAATCCGTAGAGTTCGAAGAAGGTCATGAACCTACCTAGATCGTTCAACCTACTGAACCACTTTCCAAGTGGTCAGCATTTCTAGCTCTTTACTTTAATTATTAGCTTTTCTCTTGGTCTCAACTTAGTGCTCAAATTGTACTTCCACAGTTATTATTAGAGAGCTTTGCATGCTAGTTCTAATACATGAAATTGTATAATGTGTGGCTAGCGCAACGGTAATCTATGTCCAGGGAGGTCAACAAAAATTTCCAATCCGAAAGATTCCCTCCAATGGACCGGGAATCGAATCAGGCGACTTCAGCTTGGACTAGCCAATCTGAGACCCCATTTTGTTATCTTTTAAAATTAATCTTCTCAAATGATGCATTGTATATTTCACGAATTCAATTGTACCCCTTGCTATGGGAATTTGGCATTAACGAAACCTTGGTATATGAATATTGATTCTTTTTTTATTTCTCTCCAAATAAAAATCGCAACTCTGAAATTTCATGTTCTCATTTTTATTTTACCAACATATCATACAAATTTTCTTCTTTTTATAGTTTTATTCTTGCAAGTAGACGATTATTTCGTTCAATCGTTAAAATAATTAATTGTCACATTTCGTTTATCAGTTTTCCTTTTACGTTTACATTGAACTTCGCGCGTATAAACTTCAAACCATTATTTTCATGGCTTTTATTCTAAAAGTACTAAACCAGAGAAATCCCATACAAAAAAAAAAACTATTCCATCGTTGTTGGTAGAAAACCATCATGTTGTCACTCGTAATCAAATCACCTTAAAATAACTATAATAAAAATATATAACGGGATTCATCTCTCCCTCCTTCGTGTCCTGCAGCCCACCCGTCCTGGGGGAAGCACTTCATTCTCAATATCACAACAATGTATATCACAAACTGTACAATTATATTCTTTTTTTTTCTATCGTTAATTGAACCAGGCTCAAACCAATCCGATCGATTTGAATTCTGCTTATCCTACGTTCTGCTTTGTCCTACGCATTAAAACCTAAACTAAATTTAAGCATCTTGAATAATTTATCCTTCGTGGAAGATTTCGCGAATTGTTATCATTAAATTGTGGGTTTTTTGTGCTTTTGAGCACAGCTTAAAATACAGTTTCTCAATGGTCCTTACATGCTAATTTGATACTTTCGGTACGGTCGTAAGTTTTCCTTTAGCATTCACTCAATGACACGTGTGTTAGTTTGCATTACTTAGTTATACTAAGAAGCGTCTTTATATATGTGGCTGTTTTGCTTCCTGTTGTTCTTTCTGCAGTTGATCACTACTGGTTGATTGTAGCTCAAAATCACAGACTAACGAAAAATGATCGGAAGGGTACTTAAAACATGGGGTTCGATCCGGACTGATCTCGTCACCCGATGGGAACATGAGACAGTTCTTCACCTATTGTTAGAGAGATACGTGATTAGTAATATTAGAATGAATTAACATTTCAAAACCAGTACATACCGTGATGTGATCTTTGGAATAGAAGACGTAGTCAATTGTGTGACATACTTCACCCTCTTCTCGTATCTTCCAGGTCGTATAAGGTGGTTCATAGGCAGCCGACTGTTCAGCTCTTGTCCTCTCGGTGATACTTAAATTACACTCGTCTTCGACACTGTGATTAGATCCAATGCTGTTTCTATGCTGATGATGGGGAATCATGTTCATCACATTCTGATCATTTTCGTTAATTGACAGTTGGGGAAATTCCTGGGCCAGCAGCTCAGAATAGGCACTTGCTAGCCCTAGAGGACTATGATTCAACACTGTGCTGTAGATCGGTTCAATGGGTTCCGCATTGAAGTCACCGCACAGGATGACCGGACGCTTCTCGGCAATGCCGTTGATGAAGCACAGCAAGTCTTTACCCTGTTCGTTGCGCAACTTTGACAGCAGAGCTCCTTTACGGGCTTTCAGATGGGTGGTTGTAACGCAGATCTCCTGATTGGTGTCACGCGTCCGGAAGAGAGCCGCTATCGCTACCTGATTGCTCTGCACTCGCCACACCTCCAATATTCGAGTGAAATGGTTGATCAACTCGAGACGATCTTTCTTGTAGAATACAGCACATCCATCCGGTCCGTTGTTGTCGTTGATGTACAAACAGGGTGAGTCCGGCTTGGGAAAGAACACTCCTTCGTAGTTTTGGGTAGCCAAAATTTTTTGGAGGAATTTAAAGTGGTCCACTTCCTAAAAGAGCGTAAAATTGGTTGGATGTTAAGTTTCATAATGAAAACACTCACCTGGAGGCAAACAATATCCGGATCGTTTTGTACTATTTCTTGGATGACTTGGTATCGTCTACACTCCCAGGTGAGGGCATCCGTGGGACACCGTACAAAACCATCATTGTGCATGCCAAGAGCTAAAAAAAAACATTGATAATTCGCTGTTTCCTAATTTTATTCCATCGAAGCTTACTTTGTGAGAGCATATTCCACTGGAATATCCGTAACTGAGCTGAATTTGTCGTTCTAGTCGGTTCACTACATGCTGTAATCATAGATAAATCTTTATGGTAACAAATTTGAATTCCTACTATGACAATAACTACTCACTCTTGGAAATAGCATCCAACTTCAACATACGGAAACCGTCGGTAAGACTTGGCTGGTTGGTCCGTTCGTCTGGTCGGAGGAACTTTCGCGTCACTAGCTGCGGTCTATCTTCACCCCTCATGAACCGGCAGTATTCGACTAGGTCCGAGATGGACATTCCTGCTGATATTTCCAGCTTGTCATCTTGGCAGTCGACGTTCTTGATTTGTGGCGCCGACGTAAATGAGCCCATCCTGGAATGACAGAGAAAGGTATTCCGCTTGTGTTAGTGAAATCTGAAGGGGACGCATGGTGATTTATTGAATGTGGTCATAGGAATTATCTGAAGAACAAAAATACCTTTGCAGCATAATACGCTGCAAGTGTGATTTCTTCAAAGCACCTTGCGGCGGATGCTGTGCCTCACTAGGGACTTCATTCGATAACATGTTCGTTTCCATCGTATTTGCTTCTGCACTCACACAAACCCTGAGATAATAAGATAGCAAGTCTTTCCCTGTCAACTGGCGCCACCAGACTGATATCAACTGGGAGCTTCCCGTAGAACCTTGTAGAAAGTTCAGCTTGTTTGTAGGATGTAGCGGTCACGCACGTGTTGAATAGCAAATGAGGCGCTGGCGAAAGGTAAATGGAGGATATTATCTTTCGCTTGGATAATATGAGCGCATCCATATGCAGGAGATTGACAAAACAAGATTATCTTTTACGTGGGATCAGAGTTGCCATGGCCAGTGAGTTCTTTCGGACACATAGTTGCTCTCTATTAGAATCAAATCATGGGGTCATTGGAAGCCATTTTCAAAGAGATTCTTTTCACTGAGGGTTCACTGAGTGGAAACGAAGCAGGTAAGCTAAAAATGTTGCACTCGTGTATATTAGGGTATCGTATTATGTTTATGATGGCTTGGATTCAACGGAAGTGTTGTTAGTTGGAAGTAATCGGACTTTGAAGTAGAAGTTACAGTGTGAATACAGTATCATGCAAATTAATTGAACTGATTGGAAACGCTGCAACTACAGTTGCACCTAAAGATTCATTTCTCTAACTAACTGAATAACTATTATGAGAACTTTTGAGTCAAATTCAACAACAGTTTTGAATAACTCTCTGTGATCGTGCTGTGATGATGTAGATTACTTGCGTCTTTAATAGATGGGCCCAATTTAACGAAATGTCGCATCATCAATCAACTAAGGAGTGACTATTTGCAACTCGATGTAGGTTGAATGGTAAGACATCATCCGCTCATCTAAGGCACACCTTTGCGCTTATATGGTGATCGGGACGGGTATATTATTTACCTACTGTATGACATATTATGAGATAATAAGCCATACACAACGCAAGGATTTTTTCCCGTTATAACTGTAGTTAAATGCCCCATGAATATTATACCCTGTTGCAACAACTAAACTAGAAGAACACTACTATTAAAGCTAGCCCAGTGATCATGATTTGTCTTATAGGGTTACAGTAAGCATTCGCTGGTTGGGTTATGATTGCACCACACCAAGCGAATAACATTGTTTAGGTATATCGGTGTATCGGTGTATCAACACCAACCTAAACATGCCATCTAAGCGTCAGTACGATTTTGATAGATAATTACTTTTTAGTTTAAGTACCCACTTAGCCTCCCAACGAAAAGACACTAACTAGACCGGTAGTCGTTTACGGCCACGAAACATTTACAATGCTCGAGGGGGACAGATGCGCACTTGGTGTCTACAAACAGGTAGGTGTTGCATGCGATCTACCTTGTAGTGCAGATAAAAGACGCAAAGTGGGGGAGGCGAACGAACATGATTTGCATCAGTTGCTGGGAGAACCTCTCATCGTTTATACCACTAAATTCGGTCGACTCGGGTGGGCTGGGCATGTCGTTGGAATGTCGGATGACAGCTCAGTTAAAATGATTCGTGATAACTATACGATGGAAGAAGAGGCGCACAACGAGCAAGGTGGATGGATCAATTATAAGGCAACCGGTGGACCCTTCGCAGACTGCGAAGCTGGCGAAGTGCAGCCATGGACCGTTTCATTTTTTTTTCAAAGTGATCAAGTAAAGTGATAATTAAAATTTTCCTAGTTTTTCAATTATAGTCGTTCTGCTAATACGCTCGTAAAAGTGTTTTTTTTTAAGTATTTAAGAAAAAAGTCAAGTGCTTTCAATAGTCACATTAAGGATTGTTGTAAACATATTTCTTAAATAATAAGACTGCCGGCCAATCGGTGTTAGATTGAATACTCACTCATACACAAAAGGTGGAGCAACACTTTGGCAGCGGACACATTCCCTTCAACCACTGCTAGTTCTCAACCGGCCTCGAACAAAATGACAATATGTTTAACATGCATAGGACCACACATAAACTTATCATTTGCCCAACATCAAGTTACTTAGTTTCGACATAACTGATTTATAGTGATGGTTGATGGGAATTGGTTTACTGCCAAAGATGGGCTCCATCCTACCCAGTTTTTGATTACTGAGATATATTAGCTATACATATCTACAGACTGCCAAATTGTCATGTCAATTCCAGTGGCCCTTAGAACATAAGATTCAGTCGAAAAAAAAACACAAATATTTTAATCAAGCACACTTTTCATAGGGTTGCATCAGTTTCCGTTTCAGAACACATGCTAGTTTAGTTTACAAGAAAGTTTGTTTTACATGAAAGTTTAGTTTACGTTTTTTAATGTAATAAAATTTGAATTTCTTTTCGTGAAAAATAATAATTTCTTAGTGTGCAGCAAATATTTATTTATTAGTTACAGTGAAAGAAAAACCAGTTGTCAGGTTTTCACAATTATTATGGACCTCAGAGATTCTTGAATTAACAAGCAATACATTTCACAGTACAATCTAACACCATTTGAGTACGAACAAAAATTTGAAAATAGTTATATAATTTAGGTACATCAACATAACTTTGCATACAAAATTCGAGTACTTAGTTTGAAGAGCCACGCCACCATTCTTGTTTCAAACAATTAAATACATTTACATTATCAAGTATCTCGAAAATAGAAGCTATATGCAAACAAAAGTGATAAATTTCGTCAAAAAACATTGTACTGTTGTGAAAGAACACCATCCAAAGACTGTTTATAAAAATCCGTTTCAAAGGTTTGTTATGATTTATGGTTTTGATTGACTCCGTTTGAGGATTTAAAGATTTAAAGGTTTTTTTTTTTTTAATTCCTTGATAATCGAGATGTTCTGCCCTGGGCTGATTCATCTCCCGTCGTAGTAACTAAAAAACCTTTTGGGTATTGTCGTAACTTGTCCGGGGGTGAGATTTGAACTCGTAACTTTTACGTGAGAGGTATGAATGCTAGCCACTACGCCGGGGTCGCCCTAACAATAATAAAGTATTTGTTCTCTCTTTATATTCTCAAACAAAGCTGAATATACAAATTTATATCGCATATAAGTAGACTCACATCAACCATGTCGAAAAAACAATGTTATTTGCACTGTTGCTTGAACAGTGAATGCACATAAAATAGACGGAATAACAGGATAATCTTCTTCGACATAATATAATCTATCATATTTTTTATGATTTCCATTTGTTCAGTTATAACATTCATAGTTCGGTACACTCTACGATATTACAATCATGCTTCCTAATATATTATTTGCTTTGTCAAATTAATGAATACTGAATATTTTTCCCATCAATAAGATACTATAAAAAATCTGAGTGTTTGTTAAATTTACATCACATCATATAAAAATACGTGCTCAGTTTTTGATTGATGTAAATTTACGGCAAGACGTAAATTTGAGACTATTCCTCAGGCAGTAAATAGTGAAATCTGCTTTTGAAAAAAAATCTGGAAAACAACTTACCCAACCTTGAAAAAATTGTTAACTCGAATTGTTGAGTTTCAACTGACGAAAGCTTGTATTTGCGTCCCAACTAGAGCCAAAAGAAGGGTTATGTAGAGGATGCCCGTGGAATTTTTTTTAGCAGAACAATAGAATGATATTCTATGATATTTCAAAACGACTTATCCATTTTGCTTGACTTGATGGCTCGAAAGTTTCTTTCGACAGACATAGAAACTTTATTATAGCTTATTTGTGAAATAAAGTTCCATTCTAGCGTCCTGAATCTTAAACATAACGTGAAATAGTATTGCATATGAGTAAGATAAAAAGATCAAAACCAGGACAAATTTTGGTAAATATGACATTTTTAAGAGTTTATCTTGCGTTGTGTGACTCAACAATGACTACCAAAGTAACACACAAAACATCTCTTTGAATTATTTTTAATTGTTTGTATTATAAATGGATTATAAACGTATAGCAAAACATGTCAAGTTCGGAGTTGTTTGGATCTCTCGTATTTTATACATCACTCTGACTAACGGTCGAGCTAAACATTCTTTTTTCACTGCTGCAAGTGATTAATACTTTATTATTGTTTTTTTCTCCCCCCCCCCCCCACCCCCCCCCACTTTTCCCCCCCCCCCACCACCCCCCCCCCCCCCCCCCCCCCCTCACCCTCCCTTTTTTTTTTCTTCATTTCTTCCTTTTCCCCCCCCCCCCCCATTCTTTTTTCCATTTTTTCTTGAAGTTTGGAGAAAAAAGTTTAAATTTCTGTAATGATGAACAATGATTGAACATAGAAAAAACTATATGTAAAACATGTGATAAAAAACTTATTTTGAAATTATGATTTTATACTGATCGTCAAACATTGTCTTGTGCTAAGGTGTACAAATTTTGAACCCGCACGGTAATGTTTTATTTAACTTACTATATTAACAAACAGAAATGGATTAAGGCCTAGTTGTAGGGCAGAAAATGGGTTTACAATATATTTTAAAAATACTTTGAGCATCGTGCGCTTTGTGATTTCCTCTGGGATCAATAAAGACAACCTAATGTACTGATTCTTGACATTTCTACTAAACGCAATCTGGAGTTCGTGAAATTTATTTTGCTTTTTTGTTTACTAACATTTATTTAAGGTTGTAGTTGAATTAACTTGAAAGTTAATTTTTCAAGTTGGTTCTTCTTGTTCAACCTTAGATTCCCATATACATCAAATTTCGTTTGCATCATAATAACTGCAGTCTGTAAAGGTGATTAAACTTGTTCAAATAAATAAGTTTTATTTTTAAAAAAACCCGCACACACATTTTCGATATTTCTCCTATGCAGGAAATTGCTTACTAATCACAAACTCATCTTAAGAAGGGAGAAAAAAACTGTTAAATACCGCAAACATGAAAACGTAAATAACTTTGATTGATTGCAACAAGTATCAATGAGTTGAAAGGCAAGTGGCGGTGGATGAAATATTTTTAACAATAATAGGAGCTATTGAAATGGCTCACAACAACCCATTTTCTAATTAACATATTATATACCGTTACTCAGACCAGTTCAGTTTGCCTTCCGGTACCAGGGTGCCTCATCCATGCTCTCCATATATTCATAAAGCACCTCTAATCCGGTTTTACAGGCTGCCACCTTCTTTCAATTTACCATTATTCGATACATCAGGGTACGTGCAGCTTTAATCGCTTATGTCTTGATTTTCCGGTTGCTGATTCACTGGTAGCACCTTAGTCTTTCTCTTAGGACAGGATTTCATTCAATTCCCAATTCCCAGTGAATGTGATTACGGGAATGTTTTTGATTACAACAAAGTCAACTATGACAATATTAAGTATAAATTGAGTACGGCAAACTGACAACAGGTTTTAAAAAATCAGAAAAATGTTGAATGTACAGTAGAGATATCTTGCTACTGGAAACAATTCAGGAAGAAGTTCTTTTGACGAGAAGCCAACGAAACTATGCTTCTAAAAATGCAATTCGGTTTAGCAAGCAAATTAGCAATTTGAAAAATTGTAAGCAAAAGGCTCGCAAAATTTACAGAAATTACAATAATCAAGCTAATTTAGAAAACTATTTGAATATCTGCGACCAACTTAATTTACCTATTTCCTCTGGATGAACAGCATTTCCTCTTCCAGCAGATGAAGCAAGTTGTATGCTGATCAATATTGAACCTTTGAAAGAACGTCAAGATTATGCAAATGTTTTATTTGTTAATGATTTGGTATCACAACGTATTGACTCAATTGATCTTTTGTCAAAGCTAAATTTATATGCTCACACTCGACAATTACGTAATCGTAACCCATTCACGGTAGATCGTCATCGTGAAAATTATGCTTAGTTTGGACCGTCAAACCGCATGATGATTGTATAAGAGAAAATCGAAAAAAATAGTTCAACACTCTGCGAAGTAACATGGGCTTAATTCTAAGTATAACCCAAGCAACACACAAGTTTAAAAACGGTTAAAAATACTTTTACATTACTAGATTTGGTTATAAAGAAGCTTACTCAACATAAAATCATGAAGATGTGTTACTCGAGAAGCATGAATCCATGTAAGAATTATCGATTTAACAAAACGGTCTACTGTTGTTTGACTCCTAGTAATAAATAATAATTAACTTTGGACCAGTACATTCGATTGAGCAGTGCAGCAAGGCAAAAATTTCATTGGTTGTATTTAAATCAGCTCCCACTTACTCAGTGGATTCCAAATCAAAATCCCATCTTGGTAATTCTCCTAGAAGTTGAGTAATTTCAGTTATGAACTTTGATTGCCCTTCCAAAATTTATATGAGAATGGATGGATGGGAAAAAGAAACCATTTGTTCTATGTGTTGAATATTACATGGCCTGCTCAAATAAACACCACGTTTATTATTATTATTATTATTACATCCAAGTTTACTACAGAGGGAGCAACAAGAGGAGAAAGGCGAGAGAGTTTGTAGCCTTATTGTTTAATTCAATTAATATCACCGAAATCCAAACATGCTAGATAGGTGCTTCAAGTGACAGGAGAAGTCGTATATTATAACATGTGACAAAATGACAATGATCTTATTTTCATCAAACATCTTACAAATTTGATTTAACTGTTGGTCAATAATAAATTGTCAAAGATATAAATCATATAACACAAAACTTTGAGTGGTTTGTGGCAGAAGCATCATCAAGTTAGAGGCTTCCAATGATTTTTTTTACAGCCCAGAGTGATGTAGACATTTCTTTTCCCTGGTATCCAAACATCAGAAGAGCGTAAAATCCTTTGAGACCCATTCAATAGTGTGAAAGTAAGCTGTTTTGTTTTGATATACCTTCGTTTCGAGCTTTTGATAAACCTTCGTAGTCTAGCTAGAATAGGTTGACAATTGTAAGGTTTGACAATTGTAAGGTTTGACCGCGTTTAAAAAGTTAAAATCCAAAAAATTCTGAAACGAACTTCTAAAAATAAATTAATAATATTTAAACAACTTGTTATCAGCAGTTAAAAATACGATCTAATTTGTGTTTGAGAAATTAAAAAAAAACCAACCAAGCTGTAAAAAGTGATTCATGATTTGTGATTTGGGTTTTATTAACATTAATTTTCATTAGAGAATTCCACAGGGCTTGTTATAAATAAATGTAAACAGCCTTGAAAAAGTATAAACTTCCATTGCACTCCAATAGACTCCACCATACGTATTGGTATGTTTGTTCATGATGTTCGTAGTGAGTATCTAAGCTAAATTTTTCTATTTTTCGTTTTTCAACAAAGTAAACAAAGTCATGATATCGCTCGTATCTTAGCAACTAGTTTAAATCCTATTCGAATCCACAAACAACGCAATAACGACTGTTCCACTGTGCTTCTTCCCTTCTGCATGTATCGATCCATCGAATGCTCGGTGCGATACAACCGTGAACCTTGCGAATGATTCGGGTTCGTGAATTTCACGTTTCTTTCCTACAACAAGCATATTTTCTATTCACAAAAAAAAGACGCCGCATGACATTGACCATCGACCAAGAAACTGTGCTCTGCCGTCGTCTTCAACGAATTCGATGGCGACTGTGACGATGATGTTGATGATACAACACTCATCACGCCGGCCAAGCGCAATCTTATGTAATGTTGTTGTTTATGTGGACTCCCGACTGCGCATCTTGGGTCCGGTCTGATCCCTCAACATCGATGCTATTAGCACAAAAATAAAAACATAAACACACTCGTATAATTCCAACATTTGTTATTCTTTTTTTATGGCAAAGAAACGAAGAAAGCGACACTACAAACCACTTGTGAGGGAAATCTGTTCACTCGAATGAGGTGGCACCCAAAAAAGAAAACAGCTGCCAAGCAACATACACCGTTCGAACAGACGTAAACATACTGTGTACGTACTTTGAGAGAAAGGTAAACACATGCGTTTGCGAAATGTTTGTCAGGCGCAGTATGGGAGGTGAGATGCAGCTGAACTCCGGCCGGGTGGCAGTGTTACCAGTGGTTAAGAATCGTTTTATGTTTATGTTGGGAAAGATCCAGAAAACACACTACTTAAAATAACATGTCTTCCCTAACAAATAAGGTGGATCAGTTGGGTGAACAATATAAAAAAATAAGCATGACTTTAAACCATAAATCATTTAACAAAATCAACCACTGGCAAGATATCTCTGATTCGGCAAATGCAGGCAAAGGAGTTCGTCAATTTAAGATGAAGTAAACGAATTTTATAAGAAAAGAAAATTGCAATTCAGAGTAAAAAACAGACTTACAATTGGAGTTTGACAGAGGAGTTTGACTACATACAAACTCATACAGAGATCTTACTTTAGAGTGATAAAGTAAATTTACCATACAATATCTTTATCCAGAATTTGGAGTTAATTTTTTATCACTGTTTTGTTTTAAAATCAACATCGAAAAGACAGGGCAGTTTGGGATAATTTTAACACCCTTAAAAAAGAAACCAATTATTTTTTAATATGCAATTCCTATGACACACTCGTGTGGTCATAAGTCAAAGTACATTCGTTGTTTTTTTTTTCATTTTTATTAAAATGGCTTATTTTCAGCCTCCTTCAATAACTGTTTAATGTTAAAATACATCAAAAATCTATAAAAATAAAACTAAAAACCCTTTACGCAGGTCGAAAAAGTAGTGTACATTTCTGTACAATATCATCAATATCATTACAATATCATGCAATTAAGTGGAGTGTCATACAATATACAAGTTAGCATTATCAATCGTTTAAAGCTCTGATATATTTCATACATTGTATACAATAATGAATGCAAAAGCACGTCTTTGTGAGAAATATTTCTTGCAAGTTGCTACTTCTTGTGGCATGACATACAATTTAGCAAACATTAATATTTACATCCATTAAGATATATATAGGATATAGGATAAGATATTGAACCATTCAACCCCAATTGTAAAAATCCTTACGATTGTTCAACATATATTAAGATGTCATTTCATTAATTTTGTAGCAAAGCAGAATACTTCAAACTGAACTTCGACCCTCTTTGTCAAGAATGGTCACTATGCATTAAATATGCATCTAACAAAGAAAAATGACTGAAACATCTTCATTTGCAGGCTTACTTTGAAGCTTGTTTATATTTTTACGTGTAAAGGCAGACTAAAAGTAAGTTGGTACGCCCCTCACGTGCCGCTAACACGCCTCTAGCGTTGGGAATCGAAAATCCTTGCCAGTGGTTTGTTTACACACCTAGGAAATTTTACAGTATTCGGTAATTTTTTACCGAACTTTCAACAGCTGAAGGTTCGGTAATCCGATTTACCGGATTTCGGTGAAATTTTACAGTATTCTGGTAACAAAAATTACCGGAACTTGTTAAATTTTACTGAAATCCATTAAATCGGATTACCGAACGTTCAGCTGTTGAAAGTTCGGTAAAAAATTACCGAATACTGTAAATTTTTAGTGTGAACACTTTTATAGAGAACAACTGGTGCAAGTTTGATCAAAGTAGTCGATCGTGTTCAGAAATAACGTCAAATGGGACTCGAAAGAAAACAAAATGTTGTACACAAACACCTGGAAAATCCGGAGTGGTCCAGTTCCAAGCTAGCTAAAGTGCTGAAGTTACCGAAAACAACAGTTTGTCGAGTGCTCAAAATCTATAAGAAAATCTATGGAATGGAATAAGTGGACCTTCGAAAAAACTGGAACCAGGGATCTTCAGCTGAACAGCAAAGTGTTGAGGTGCATTAAAGCCAACCCCGGTCCTTCGATCCTAGATTCAGCCAGACGGTACAAGGCCAATTTTCAAACGGTGCAGAACATCCTTGCCAGGGAAGGATACAAGTTGTACGAAGCCAGTAAACATCCGAACCGGCACATGAAGCAGAATTTCGTGGCCAAAACGCGTGCAAGGCTCTTGTACGACCGTGTTTTGATGAAACACAAGTGCTGCACTTTGATCAATGATGAAACATTCGTCAAACTCGATTTTAAGCAGCTCCAAAGTTTTACATCGCGACTGGACGTGGGGTTGTGTCGGGAAGATTCAAGTTCGTGTTGTAGTATACAGAGTATGTGTGAATGAAATATTGAGATGCTTTGTATGATTCTAAGAGTATTGAGTTACCTTTCGATTTGGGTATAATCATGTGATTTGAGTGTAATCAACTTAGCGTGAAACAAAATAAAACTTGTAGTAAGCTATGCGAAAATCTCCTCACTTCGGAAGAACAAACAAAACCAACGCAACGCATTGACATGAGAGGCCGCTAGCTATAAATACCAGCTAGCTGTGCTGCTTCAGTTCATCACTCTGGTCTCTCTTCAAATGTCGAATAAATCTTTCGCCTTTTACTATTAAGTACTGCTTCAGTTCATTCTTGTAACGAACTTTGCCAGCAACGGATCAAAAGCAGCTGCAACATTGAAGCAACATAATCGAGGCTGAAATCCTCGGTCAGGTCACGACACGTGTTTGCCGACAAGTTCACGAAGAAGGCCATGGTTTGGCAAGCGAAATGCAATTGTGGCCTGAAAACGGAACCATTCGTCACACACTCGTCGATGACATCCCAAGTTTACATGTTTAGAATGCCTGAAAAAGCGTGTATTGTATTGGAGTGGTATGCTGACAACAAGATCAATTCTATCCCCAAGCTAAGGAATCCTCCAAATCGCCCATAGCTTCGACCAATCGAAAAATACTGAGCAATTTCAAAGCAGCGACTTCGACGAAGCGGCTGGGCAGTCAAGCACATCCAGCAAATGCGGGCAAAATGGAAGAAATGCGCTGATTCCGTGTCAGTTTCCATTGTGCGGGCGCTGATGGGCTTCGTCGAGAGGAAGGTTCGAGATTTCGTTCGAACTGTCGAAATTTTTAGTCAGCCTTCATCACAGACTTCAAATGTTTTTTTTTCGCCAATTTTCTTCATTGGTTCAGCCAGCAGTAACGTAGCTGTGCGGAGCGGCAATGAGCCAGTATTGTATTGGCAGCTGGCGGCGACAAGCACCATGGAGGGAGTGCTGACGAGCAACCATAGGCCAGGTAACTGATGCCTCTATCGCCTCTGGCAAGGCAGCCGTTGCTAGGCAGTCATTGGTTATGCAATCGTGTGATGGGCAGTCGGTTAACCAAGCCAGTGGTGAGTTAGTAGTCAGCCGGTTGGCGCAACCACGAGGTGTTTGTGCTTGATCTGATTTGCAGTCTTTTGAATCGTATACTTTTATTCCTTATTTGCCTAGTTACGGAAAGAAATTATACCAAGTCTGATGTACTAGCTATATAGTAGTACAAAAATCGTAACCACACATGGGTGAAGTTTTTCACACTTTTGCAACGGGTTGAAATAAATGACTGGTCTCATATCTTTCTTTTCCAGATAGAGTCGTCACATATTGTACATTGTTCATAGTATTTAAATTTTATTTCATGATTTTTTGTTGTAAAAATCATAGTGTCCGGGCATAGAGGCATGCATTAAAAAAGCGACTAAATGTACTGAATTTTCATGCAATTGCCCTGCCACCTGTTGGTCGGTCCACCGGTCAGTAGTCAATATATACTAGTTGCCTATAACCGGTGAAAATTTGACGGCTCTTTCGGTTTGTTTACGGCAGCTATGGTGAGAACAGTGAAACAACTTCAATCTATGTTTTGTTCATACCGCCTGCTCCATCCGGGCCTAAAAAAGTCGGCCATCATGGCCCACTTCGTGTCAGCCGGATACGATCGCGGAGACATCTACACGACTTTGGCACTTCTGTAAAAGGAAGAGTCCATCGAGCGGACGGCCGTCCGGCCGACCGACCGTTTTAAGCGACCGGAGGATTCAACAGAAGCTCAAACGGAAGACGGAGGGCAAGGTGGCCACTTCTTTCCATGCGTTGGGCCGGAAGGTCGGTGTGACCGGCCAAACGGTCAAGAAGTATTTGGCCAAAATGGATATCCACATGCGGAAGCATCAGTCCTAGCCAGCCGTTTTGAGAACCAAGCGAAAACCCAGAAACGTCAGAAAATTCTGGTCAAAGAGATCTTCCCGGTGAAGCGGAACGTGGTGGTCGTTATGGACGACGAGACGTACCTCACATTGGACAGCAACGACTGGAAAGGCAAGGGCTACTTCACCTTCCTGACAAAAGAAATTAGCAGCAACGTGAAGTACATAACGCACACGAGTTTCCCAATGAATTGTGGCTAACAATGAGTGAAAAGAGGATTTTACCATCCATCGCTTTTTTTAATGCACGCATTAAAGGATCAGATTACTGAGCTGCATTATACAACAGTTTAACGTATCGAAATTAATCTTTTTTTTTTTCTTAGCACTCACAAAAATGTTCACCTCGACAATAGGGATAAAAAAATAGACTCAAGGGGTCTCACATGGATTTGATCAACTTTATCAACTTTAATTCTTACAAGTAATTCACTCAATTTCAATTAGCTGCACATCGAAATAAATCAGCTTGACAGAAAATGTACATCTACTGAATTTAGCAACACAAATCTTCGCTTTCCGTGATCTCAAATGTCAAATCGGTGAAACTGACATGATGAGTGTGTTGCAAAATTGATCAAAAGTACTGAATCGCTTTAAATTGACGGCAAATCGATTCTAATTTACAGTTCTCGATTCCAGTGAGACACCCCGTGTGTAAAAAAAAAGTTTAAAAAAGCCCTCTTTTGCCCAGTAGAAATTTATGCAACATTTGCCGAGAAAATATTATCAGCACGAGTCGAAAAATTTATTCAACGAGGCTTTCTGATGTGGATAATTATGGGGGATAGTAGGAAAATCCGAAAATGATTATTTAGTCAGAAAAAGTAGGCCACGTTTTCTCCATATTCCATAAAATACCGACTTTGTTGAAAGTTTACCTTGAGTCCACGACCCCGTACCCCATGCTCCCGGAAAAGGCAACAAAAACTTTGACGACACAAAACAACCCTTGCAGTTTCGTCACCAAATTCTGACAGCATAGCTAGCAACACTGCCCGGTATTACTCTCACCGTTCACTCTCCTTTAGTTTTTGCAACCATTCACATATAGCTATAGTGATGGAACACATAAGCAGGTTAGGACACCGCACGGGACGAGACACGAGTTGAATCATTAATTTTTTTTGTCTGCCTTGGAAATGCCAGATGATTTTGATAGCGATTTCATCGTTTGTCACCTCTTTTCGTAGTGCTCATGACATCAGCTCAAGGCCACAGGGGGATTTCCACTTCACAAAGCGAATCACGCACGACGGGGTATTATCTATATCACATCCCAAGTATTAATCACAATTACACAGAACTAAACACTACTATAGCGAGTTGTTTGCTACTGGTAGCTACATATACGAATGACCTGAAAGGTCATCCACTTTTCCATTCGTCCTTTGGTAGCCACTAGAATGGAGGTGTACCTTTCCGGGTGGAGCCGCTTGGTCCGGTACGGAGCCGTCCGTGTCCTCAGCACAAACCGTAGCTTGCATACGATCAGCCGAAACATTTCCATTCAATGATTTTCACCAATTCAGTAGGAAAGTTAAATAGTTACGGTAGGGTCGGAACAGTTTTACTACTAATTGCAGCATCACTCGACTGAGAAAGAAACCGCACTGATTCCACAGATTGAAGCTCCAAGCGATGCCCGACATCGATATAAAATAAAACGTACATATGGATATACAGAAGAGGATTACGACTATGAGATCCACACCTTGTATGACGAAGGGACACTTCCTGGTAGAGTGAACAACATACACCAAAACACCGCGGCCCGAAAAGTACGCTATTCCCTTGTCTAGGTTGTCTAAGGGAATATGGTTGTAAACACACGTATCACAGTGTTTGGCACACGCGTTTGTTTTTTCGGACACCAAGGGGATGATCTTTCGGCTATAGAATCTAATAGGGTGGAACTCGACACGGATGTAGTCGATCGAGAACGTCAATACACTATGATTACCTTGGAATAAGTAGTAGCGTTTTGAAACGCCTCGTGCTGAAGACGCAAGTGGTTCGTACGAACAGGTCCATCATGGTATGAGTTTTCAGTGAACTTTCTCTCTCTCGCACACTCTTACTGAGTATCAGACGACGGGCACGGTAGCGGTGCGCTGCTGTCTTGAAGAAAACGTGGGTGATGTTTTCTCTGTGCTGGGGCTAGTCGCAGCGTGCCACCTGGTTTGTCTTACGACGACGGCAGGCGATGGTGGCGGTGGGTTATCTTTCTTCCCAGTATTGGTGCTCACGAGCTCATTAGGGCTGTATGCGAGACCGGGCAGATGGAGAGAAAATTGTGCTGCTCAGAGCTGGTTTGCGTCTACACTAGGGCCTCAGGTGTCCAACTGTAGACGGAGCTGCTGCTTTCTTTGGTGTTATAGATTCACGAGAGAGAAGGTTGATTGGAGGAAAGAAAAAAATATGTTCACGGTCAGTTCAGTTTCGGATGAAATGCTTATTACACTATTAAAATAAATACACACACTTATTTCGGCAATTAGCAGCTTGACGACTTGCAGATGTAATTGATTGGGGGTAAGTGCAAGTGAAAAGGGAACTGTAGGATTGACTTGAGTACACATATTTTTGTGGTAGCTAATTTGTTTTGCTAACAATGTCGTCAGCCACTCGCAAATTTTTCAAATTGTTAGTTCGTTTCTGCTAAATTGATGTTTTGCTAAACAATCCGCTAATTTTCTTAGCAAACAAGTGATCTCTGAAAACTGATCCCTGCTCAAGAATTCATAAGCCGTTTTTAGGTTCGAAATCAAAATATTGTTTTGAACTTGTCTTTCAATTCAATAACTTCGTTACATGAGTCTGCATTCCAAACGTTTAAAATGAAACGAAACGCGTGGAGAGCTCATGCCGTTCCCCCTTTTTTTTTTAATTCATACATTTTTTTTATTATTAACTTACTTCTTTATTCCTCAATTGATTCATTAAAACGTCATTGAAAACAGTCATGAAATTAAAATTTGATTCATAAGTTCATTAAAGAACTGACTTATATTTTTTATTAAGGCTTAGTGATCCAGTTTTTGGCCTTTTGTCATTTTTTACTGGCCCTATCTCAGTTTTCAACTTCATTCGTTATTTTACAAATTGATATCCTTCCACGATTAGAACACATATTTTTCCATAATGGGTTCAGTTACCCTAAAAAAATATCAAATTGATTTGTTTGTATGTTAATTTAATAATTTATTTATAAATTCTTATTTTTTTCATATAAAAGTAGATGTATTACATATGTTTATTGATGATCTTGTCGATATATCCTTCGGTTTTCTCATGTATCTACTTATATATTGATCAAATCATATGTTAAGTAACCTACATGTGTGTCTTTTCTTTTGTTATGAATGAATGTATAAGCATATGAATTTTTCATTTACTGACTATAGTTTTTTACTATTAACAAAACAGATTCAGTTTACATTCATGTTTTGTTTTTGTGTTGATTTATTGATTGTACATTTTCATTTGTTTATTTTATAGCTTGCATACAATATGAAAAAGAACATATTTAAGCTACTAGAAAATGGGAAGAAAGATTAGTAATTTCCATTTAATTCCAACTACCTTTATAGCCTATCATGACAAATACGCGTATTTCATCTACAATGTGCAGACTTCTTCAGTGTTGTCGACAGTCGAGTATAAGTACACGGCACTGAAGAAATCTGCACATTATAGATGAAATACATGTATCTGTCAAGATAAGCAATAAAGGTAGTTGGGGGCGACCTCGGCGTAGTGGTTAACATTCATACCTCCTACACCAAAGTCACGAGTTCAAATCTCACCCCCGGACAAGTTACGAAAATACCCAAAAGAGGTATTTGAGTGACTACGATGGGAGACGAACCAGCCCGAGGCTGAAAATCTCGATAATCAAGATAAAAAAAATAAAAAAAAATAAAAAAAATAAAAAAAATAAACGTAGTTGGAATTAAATGGAAATTACTAATCTTTCTTCTCATGTTCTCGTTACACGTATTCCACTTTAGAATCTCACACTCTCCAGTATTACATTTAAGTGTTTCAATTATTGTTTCCATTTTCCATTTATCTCGAAATTGTTTTTGTTGGTATTATGTTTCCATAAATTATGGTTTCTCTGTAACTATTAGCGGTTTTTTTTCATTACCAAATTGAGGTATAAAAATTTTTTTTTTTATAATTCAGTCTGTACATTTATTTATTAAATTCTGTCATTGACAAACTTCATAATATATTGTTATTTTTCATATTATTTATTTATTTAATGTACTTTTACCATAATTTTTTTTTCTCGAAACACAAGATTTTTTTATAATTTTTTTTATAATTTCTGTTTTCATTTATTTATTTCGTAAATTTATGAACTATTTTCTTTATTTTCTTACGCAGACACCGAAACAGAAAATAAATCGGCATGCCGCCGAAACAAAATCAGTAACTCTACTTAGAAATGTTATTTCACGCTACTAGTTTTTCCTTCTTTTTATTTTAGTGATAAGATTATGTCATTTATTGCGTGAGGGCAAAATGCAAAGACTAAACGATTTGAAATGAATGAATATCAAAACTACTATGTACAAAAAAAAATGAATTCTAATAGACGAGTAAAATCATCCTCGTTCAATTGCAAGCCAAAACAAACGTAATCAACGAAATTGTTTGCTATCTTCCATACAAAAGACCAGATTCAGGTGATATCTGACTTGAATTCAGATGAAACATTCTGTAAACTTAGGCCAAATTAAACATTCTATATATGTGAATAAGATAACGCAGAATATCATGTGTCTCTTTCAAACTGTGTACGTTATCACTAATTTCAGGAAATATCCGATATAGTGAACATTAGTTTTATCAAAAATGGCATAAAAATCAGGAAATAACAGGTCATGAAAAAATTTCTTGAAGAAAAGTGTCAAAATTTGGCTTTAAGGATACACAGGAAGAATCAATATATAACTCAAAATATATGATCAAAGAACAGTTTTCACAATGCAAAGAAAACTGGTGTAACTTGAAAAAATATCAACCAGCCTTGCTGTGATAAGTGAGCCACAAAATTCTACCAAGCAATTCTAATTGATTGCTGAAAAGTGTCATTGTCAGTAAATGAAATTTTCCTTGTAATATTATATTTGGAAGTGTTGGAAGAACTGCGTAACTTTTAACTGTGTTCATTTGTTCGAAAATCACAAATCTTCATCGTCTACACCCAGTAGTTGAAAAGGTGGCAAAAAAAAAAGCCGAACGCAAATGTTTTAATTTTTGCAATCATATCTTAAGTAAGTCGGATGATTGTAAAAGACAATTTTGCCCATCATGCTCCAATAAGTGTTTTATTCAATAAACGAAGCCATGCAAGTGTGTGCGAGCGACTGGCTGCACGCATATTGCTCAAAACACAAATTCACCGCTGTACCGTTTAGTGCCTCGACAATCGAAGCAACCGTACGGTCTTTATTCAGTTATTCTCAACTTAATAATATGGCTAAGTGGTTACTAGAGGAAGCCGCAACGCTGTTGGCCACGGTTCGAATCTCGATGAAGATTCTTGATTTGTCTTGGACTTCAATTTTACACTCTTTAACAAATACACTACACCACCTCACGCACACATCCTATTTCTCGAAGCAAATTGATGTGTTGTATTTTTTTCTCCACAGCGAAAATTAAAACAAAATCATGTACAATCGTGAACAATGTATAGTTGTTCTCATGGCTCTCAAACTCATTCTTAAATTTTACTGCGGTACCTTTTTTTAGGAGCTATACAGAACCAATTAAGGGCTGGTTCATAAACCACGTAGGCGTTTTGCATTGAAATCACCAATAACGAAGAATTTAGACCTATGACGGGTAAGTTTCTGAAAGTCACCCTTGAGCCAGTTCTTTTGCTGGCCAGTGCATTGGAAAGGCAAATAGGCAGCTATAAAAGTAAATTGGCCAAATTTTGTTTCAACTGAAACCCTTTGGGGGTTTCAAAAACTTTGGTTTCAAATGAAGAAAGAATATGATGTTTGATACGCCTATGGGCAATGATGGCAACGCCACCACCAGTTCCATTAAGGCAATCATTTCGGTAGACAAAATAATTTGGATCTCTTTTGACCTTATGGGCAGGTTTGAGATAAGTCTCAGTTATAACAGCAATATGCACGTAATGAACTCTTAAAAAATTAAATAGCTCAACCTCGTTATCTCTGCTGGATTGAACATTCCAATTCAAAATATTTAATGACTTAAAATACATTACTGAATTTGAATGCCATGACAATATTATTGGCCAATTTAATACCAGTTTGGAATTCGTTTTTAGCATATCGGTTATCATACGGAATGCTTACCTTAGAAATGAATTCGTAGTATTTGAATTTTTTAATGAATTGATGATTTTTCGCAAACTGAAAAATCTGCTTTACTTTTACGGAAGAGGTTGCCATCTGTACAAAAAAAGCTAGAACTAAAAGTTTGACCATCGGTTAGCTGTCGTTTCTTTTTTGGCTTTAACTAAAAAAAACCACAAACAAACAGATAAACATCATAAAGCAAAAATCTCGAAAGGGATATGAAAAGCAAAAAAACTGTTGATTTATAACACCGATTTCAATCTCTAGAATGTAGTAATTCAACAACCGAAAAGTTTTCTGATGTTTATCTTCCATTGTCTTGTTTTTCATTGCTGTATGATCGCGCTTCACACCATACTGTCAGGTCATCGTCACTGGTTGTCATCGTTCTCCTAATAAGACTCCTAATATGCACTATTGAGCAAACCCAAACCAGAAGGCACGCGATCGAGTTCAAGCGAGTAAAACAGCACCTCCAAATGGCAGATATTGTGCGAGACATACGCGCGCTTGTGCAAGCGCCAACAAAAACGATCACGTCGATCACTCATCATTGTCGTCGGCTGTCATTCGGTAGCTAAGCGAACGATGGACTGATCATAATCTATGAAACCAGTTCCAATTTTAGGAGGAAAGAGGCTCGGTCTGACTTTATGATGGGCCTAGATATGAATAGACTGGTCAACATCAACATTTACAACTCTCACATTAGTTTTACTCGCAAATTTACCACCAGACAAGTCACAAATCACTAAGAATTGCGTTTCTTGCGTTGAAGTGAAGCGAGCCTGAAACGTTCATCTAACAACGAACGCCGCGTTTTGCACTCTTCTTCTTTCTTGGCATTCCAAGCATGTAGTACAACACAAAATTGTGTAATAATAATTTGGACTTATTTGATTTTGTGGAAAATACAATCAAATAAGCCCTATGCCCTGGGAACTGAGAAAACAAATTCTTGACTAGACCGGGAATTAAAACCACTTATCTCCCGCATGCTGTAGCTTCGTAGCAGTGCCTTAACCAATTGAGCTAAGAAAAGACCCCAGCGTTATGCATTAATATCTAAAATTTGGAAGAATTTCCACCTTACCAGTTCCAGACGGTATCTATTGTTTGATTATCAACAAAACTTTCATGTTTCCCTGTATGTGAATGATTAGTGGATCATGCAAACACTAGCGAAAAAAAGCAGGTTAGTTCTATCCGATGTCTCAACCCGAAATCAATGGCATCATCTTTTCTTTTCTTTTTTTGCATAATTTAAGATTTTTGCACAATTGTATATTTTGTGCTTCAAACAAAGCTATTTTTAATCATACAATTCTTTTCATTTATGGTCGTCTAGATGAAATTCTTCAAGAGCTAAACCCAATCACAACCATTGAAACCAAACTAAGCCTCTAAAAACAACAGAATGTGATAAGATAGATAATAATAAAAAAAGAATCAACCGAAATGCCCCCTTTGCCCACCTTCCATCAAATCTAGGCCTGCATGTACCAACGATGACGACGACGACAACGGTGATTCAACTCTCTTTCAAGAGTCAAAGAATAGTCGTCTAGAGCTCGGCACCGCTTAAGAAAATTGCAGTATTTTCCTATTCATAGCATCAGCAAAAGGCACCACTTCAGATCTCTGAGAAGCAAGCGCAAATTTTATGATCTCAATCGCTAGCAGACGCCGAGACGTCGTTGTCGTTGCCGTCGTGTAAGATGGATGATGACGTTCTAGTCATCGCGTTCCCGCGTAGGGCTTTAAATGTCGTATGTCGCGAACCGCGAGTGGCGTTCAAGGTCATAAATAACAGTAATTTAAATTTTGCACAATATGTGTATGCACATTTGCTTCCGTTTTGGCGCTTTACTTATTATAGAGATGTGACGAAGTATGTGTTTAGAAGTGGTTCACTATTTGGATTGAAGTGCATCTGTTGAGTACTGCGAGAACCGGTGCAACAGATTCCCGTTCTACTAGTTTATGTCTGACCTGCTTCTGATGTTTGCGCTAGATTAGGAAACGAAGTGGTTTGCTCAGAAAACCGGTCGGAAAAGATGCATCAGGAATTTAAATTAGAAACAGAAGGATTTTTCTAAGCTCACAGTAAAGCTTCAAACTATTCCAAATGAAACGATACACCTGCCGTGATTTGAATATGCACAAATAAATAATGCGGGGCACATTTCGTATTTCACGAATCAAAAACATTACTCACAATCTCCTTAACTTATTAAATTCGATTGGATTTAAGCGATATGATCTATAGCAGTTTTTCCAGCAGTTTTAGAATGACCACGATTTTTCGGAAAGTTTAAGCAGATGAATTAAGAGCATCACCGAACTACTATCTCCTTTATTTTATAAGCCATTTTTATGCCATAATCTAAAGAATCCTAAATGTATAATTTTCTTTCAGCTTTTTGAGATGTTTTATACTTTTGAAGCTTGCTTTGGAAAAGAGTAAAATCGTATCCTACTACTCCATAGAATAACTGACAAAGCTGATAATTGTATTTGTTGAGTTCGTAGTGATTAAAATATATTTAAATTCAATTTCATGGATTTCAAGTTGAGGGTATTGGTGGCCGCAGGGAAGCCTCGACGGAATGTGTTTTTATTCTATACGAGCATTTCAGAACTGCATTCATCTCTTTCGATAACTCTTATGAAACGTTGAGTTGAGTGGGCTGAATTAATTTCTTTATTTTTACTTATTTTTAATACTTATCTCTACTTATTTGTGCTAGAAAGATTTTTTTAATTTAATTCAGTTATTTTTACTTATCCTTTCACATGTACGTGTATTTCTTACAATGCCAGGCTTTCTCAGTATCAAGTTCTCAAGCACCAATGAAAAATGTATTTATCTTTAAAGGCATGAATTTATCTTTAAAGGCTTCGAGATCATGGCCGTAGTATGTAAAGGTACGCTATCACCAAATTGTTGCATTCTGTAAAATGGCGTCCAATCAAGTGGAAGTGCGCAAACGCATTTTGTACGAATTGCAGCAAATTCCGAATTAATCTTGCCAAGAGACTAATACTACCGAATGTACCGTGTAGTTTCATTTACAAATCATTTGACCAACGCTTGACTGTGGATCGGAAGGTTGAAAGTGGAACAAATCGAAAAATATGCTCCTGACAAATGGACTAGAAGGTGGTACCCATAATTGAGAAAAATCCCAATCTTTCAGTGCAAAATGTGGCTCACAAAGTTGGGAAGTCAAAATTATACGTACAAAAAGTGAAACAGAGGCAAGAACTGAAGGCGTACAAAGTGAAATGGGGCCCAAACGGGTTGACAAGCGAAATTTCACTGCAAAAAGTCGTGCTAAGGAGCTTTACACCAATTTTAGGCAAACATTTTCTTGTGTCATAATGGACGACGAAACATACGTACTCGAATACTTTCAACAG
Source organism: Aedes koreicus (assembly GCA_024533555.2). Classification (NCBI taxonomy): domain Eukaryota; kingdom Metazoa; phylum Arthropoda; class Insecta; order Diptera; family Culicidae; genus Aedes; species Aedes koreicus. Next base: position 239,075 of record JAHHFK020002017.1, on the reverse strand, counting down.
CTTCGGGGTCTGATTTTTTACACCGCAATTCCATTCCCGGACAAAGAAGGTGTCCAAATTCCCGAAGAAGTATTTGATTTGGCAGGCCATATGTAGTTGTGGTCGACAATTTAAAAATTTCGTCTTTACCGGCACTATCAATAAGGATGTGTTCGAGAAAGAATGTCTGCAAAAGCGGTTGCTACCGTTTATCAGAAGCCATGACTCTCCAGCTCTGATTTGGCCTGATTTGGCCTTTTGTCACTATGTGAAATCCGACCTAGATTAGTATATGGTACAAGAGGTTAAATACGTGCTAAAAATAGCCAATCCACCAAATTGTCCCAAAATTCGCCCAATAGAGAAGTACTTGGCTCTAGTTAAGCGGAAACTTTTCGAAACTAAGTAGAAAGCAAATGGAACCGATGATTTCAAAAGAAGATGAAGAATCGTCACGGCGGGCGTATCTGAGGATACCGTACGGAACCTAATGCCGGGTGTAGCAAAGAAAGACTACGATTATGAAATAAACAATCAATTTTGTTGAATTATTTGTAATTTTTTTGCTGCTATTATTTTGTTGTCTAAAATTTAACGTGGACAGGCTTTATCTAAGAACCAAATTAATGAAATGAAATTGTTGAGAACTCAAAATGAAAGTAATTTATTGCACTTCAAAGGAAAAAATGGCGAAACAAATTATTCCAATTTGGTTTGTATGAAATCTCGAACTGTACCACTGTAGTCCTTCTGCATTTTAGTGGCAGCTTGTCAGGACAAAAATTTACAGGTCCATTGTGAGGATAATGTACACAGTTCGAAAGTAACATCAATTTTCTGCGTTATCTAATGCACATTAAGGAAATGGTAGATTTGGCATAAATTAATGGGATCTTGCATGAAAATTTTATTCAGATATCCCTGGAAGCAAGTCTATTGTATGGGAGATTGCAAACATCCGAGTAAAACCTCTTCATAATTGTTTGTTGAGTAAGCTTCTATATAACCAAATCTAGTCGTATAAAAGTATTTTGTACCGTTATAAAACTTGTGTGTAGCTTGTGCAATGTTGTATGCTGTATGAAAGATTGCAAACAACTACATTATTTACGTTTGCTTTGGCTTTGGGACTACACGATGGACCATTTTAAGCGCAATCCAGAAGAAAGGTAATGGCCCTCCATACAAAGATTATGGATAAGAAGACGCTCCGATCGCTGCGCAATATGTTTAACAACAAGGATTCGGTGAGCTAGCGGGAAGTGGCAAGCAAGTTCAATTGTTCGAGGTCGTACATCGGTAAGACTCTGAAAAAGTAGGGAATAGTATGTCGAAAGAAAACCAGATCCCCAAAGTGCACGGACGAACAAACCAAACCTGTAAAATCCCAGTGCCACTGGATGATTCGGCCATACGGTGGAAAGTATTTCATTCTGGACGACGAAAGCTACTTTTCCCTGTCCAAGTCCAAGATGCCGGAAACGACTGTTTTTACACCAAGGATAAATCGACAACTCCTCCGAAGGTTGAGTACTAATTCAAGCACAAAGTCAAAAAAAAAGTGATGCTATACATCGCAATTTCCGATTAGGGGATTTCGGAGCCGTGGTTCAAACCAAGTGGCTTGGCCATCAATTAGCAAGTCTACCAAACAGAGTGTTTTCAGAAAATTCTGATCGCGTTTCTTCAGAAACATCACTAGGATCAAGAAGAAACATCACTCGGATGGAGATTATGTGTTTTGGCCGGACGCAAAGAAGACGCTGGCGTTCCTGGAGAGCAAAAATATACCATTTGTGCCAAAAGACCGGAATCCGACTAATCTGCGGCAGTGTCGTCCTATCCAGGATTTTTGGTCTATTGAGCTCCATGGTATACAAGGGTAATTGAAAGGCCAAGGACACTAAGCAACTCATCAACTGGATCAGCCTCCGGGAAACTTGCCAGCCAGCGGTCATGTGCTAACGTCAGGACTAAGCTGCGCCACACAGTGGACCACGCACCATATGCTGATATTCTTTCAGCTAAGTTTGAAGACTAAGGTCAACCCTTTATATCAAATAAATAAGATTGAACTGCACTTCATTCCCGCTATTTGGGGGCCTACCGTTACGATAATACACTAACGTAACAGCACATAAAGTATAATATTTGTATTTCACATGGGTGTTCCGGGAAGACCGTAGAGTAGGTGAAGACTCTACGGGGCTGAGCTGCAAGCAACCCGGCGGGTCCACGGGTCGCGGATGGTGGGGTTCCATCAGATATGATGGACAGCTACTGAATAAGTAGCTCCGGACGAGCGGCGGGGACTGTTTAGGATGTAGGGGGACTGAGTAGTTGTTGGACTCTGTTGAGTTTCTTCCAAAAACCCACAAATATCCGAAAGCAGCCCTGACAAAAGCAAGCCACCCCGCTTTTTGAAAATAAGGGTAAAAGTCCAAGCCTTCACCCATTTGAGCGACTGTTCTCCATATTAGGGGCGGCTCAAATCAGCGTCTGTTCTCCAAGTTAGGAGCGGCTGAATCACCGTCTTGTTAGTGCGCCCAGGACTCTAAATACAAAAGCCGAAAGTCCTGGTGGTGCTTGGGACTGTTAAACAGCAGCATCACGATGGTTCTCCTGCGAGATAGTGGGGTTCGTTGTGGGCCTTGCGAGCCGACCCCATTAAAAAGCAATGGCAACGAATGATACGCAAGGAAGATGGGTTGACCCATAATATAGGGTGTCCCAGAAAGTATGAGTACGATTAGAAATCAACATAAATACAATTTTTCGAGGAAATCTTATTTTTTGTTTCATTAATGATTTCTCTCTAATATTCTCCCTCAATAGCATATAAAAAATCCTCTTGTCGTTAATCATAAGCTAAGTAACCCAATTTTTCCCTAACGCTGCTGCTTGTAAGTCTCTGCACAGACACTTGCGCAATTGTGTAAGACACATTTTTCTAAATCATCGCAATTTTTTCGATGGTATCTGCTGCTTTAACGTTCCTAAAATATACCTTGTTCAGATCCCAAAATGTCTCGGTTGTTCGGGCTTTAGGACAGTTCGAAGGTTTCGGCACGTATTTAACTTTATTGGCATCGTACCATGCTAAGGTGTCTTTTACATAATGCTTCAAATGCAAAATACGGCCATACGGCATTCCTGGATGTACGTATCAGTCCTCATTGTCTCTGATGTCACAAACGGCTCTGACCACATTCCGTTTTCGCAAATAGCTTGCCGAACCATTGACTTTTTACCTAATTTATCGGTTAAAATTAACTCATCGGCATCATCGACGTACTTCACGCCAGTGTTCTCCCGGAAGTATCTTATAGTCAAATTTTACCAATGTTTCTTCATGCACGACAACAGACGCTTAAATATCACATAGTAGACTGTATAACCGCCTCAGAACCCGCGGTTTAACGCTTAAAGCCTGCTTTTCACTCCGTTTTGGCATCTTCTGCCTTTTGAAGGTTTTTAGACGGATTCTTACCTCGGCACGTTGGACGTTACCTTAGAAGTACCCAGTTTTTTGGCAACATCTCGAACAGAACTGCTTTTTTTATTCGAAAAAGCCAACAGGATCTTTCGGCTACTTTTCCGTCCATTGGTCCTGATTTTTGACTACATTTCAGTGCATCCACAAAGCTACAATCCTCACCATACTCTCAGATGGCATTTCGAACCGCTACAATACTCACATTTTCTGTTGATTTACCGAAATATTGGGAATAGAGCACCAGTTGTGGACAATCTGCTTACGCTTTTCGGGAGAAATGCCTCGCATTTTGATGAATTTGTTGCAAAAATCAAATTTCAACATACAAACTTGTTTTTCAAAATGTAAACAATGACACAAAGTGTACATCAGCTGTGTAACGTCATCCGGTTTCGTGCAGTTTCACGTAGAAATCGTGCTTACACTTTCTGGGACACCCTACATGTCACAAATTGTCCCATTTATGTGACCTCCTTCCATAAGTGTTCCATAATGTGATTTTGCGAAACATTGGAAATAATCTACTTTTACTCTCTGTTAATAGAATCAAAAACATACACATATCTCTTGACTGATCACAATTCCTAAACCGAACAAAATCAGGCTTGGCGTTTCATTGGAATTGCCCTAAGTGTTCCTTTACCTGAGGTCTTGCATAAATATTTTGTGGACATTTAAATCTACTGGAAAACAAGACGTGTCAACTTTTGTTGTTGTCTTTTTTTGATTATTTCTGGTATTTTAAATATAGTTGTGAGTTTTATTTAATGGCTATGGCGTGCGTAAAAATGAACTGAAAATTGTTATTAATAAAATTGTTAAGACTGTATTAAAATCTCAAAAAAAAAAACGAAAATGAAATGTAGGAGAACGATAAAAGGCTGACTTTTTTCTGATAATTCCGGTGAGATCTTTCCATTTTAATTCTTTTTTCGAGTCTTTTTTATTGTACATCAGTTGTGCAAATATTATAAGCATAAAAATGGTGACGTGTAAGCTATGAAACAGTAGCAATATTCAGAAATATGGAGATATAGATATATGAATAATGCCAATATAACCATAAGGGAAAAATGAACTATTTCAGAATGGACCAAATGAACCAAATGATTCTTCAATCCTGCAGAATTTAGAAAAATCAAGTCATTTTCTGTGTTCCTTGATGCATATATGAAATGCTAGATTTATTCTATATCATTAATGGGATATTTCATGTAAATTCAAGCCAGATATCGCCTAAATCATTTCTGTTGCATGAAAGATTGCAAACAATGCCGTTGTTACCGCTTGCTTTGACTGGCAATTGAACAAGTGGAAATTTTACGCGCCTGTTAAAATTCATCATTTTTTTCTGTGTACGCCTGCGGGTGGCCTTATGACAGTTATCCGCAATCTTAGTTATGGATCATGAAAATATGGATATCTGCTTGTTCTTCAGCTCTATCTCAGCCTTGGCAATCAGCTCCTTTTGCCACGAAATTATTGCAGTAAATCTTCCGTTCGAGGTTTGCGCAAAAAAATTCTGTCGGTCCAACTAGAGGACGTTGGGAGGGTTGATGGTTTGCGATACAACTTTTATCTTCAGCCGATCCATCTCCTTCGGTGATTTCTTTGCATAAAAGGCCGAGACCAGGTCGGGCCGAAAGACCTCATCTTCCTTCGTGTGATAATTCTTAATGAAGGCAGCGACTTCCGGCAGTCAATTCTTATTTTACTCCTCATCACCGCAAGCCCCGAAGGAAATAATTTTCAAGCCATTCCCTTCTCGCTGATCGTCAGACGTCAGTTTTGGAGATATACTTGACGCCAACGCTTCCCTCCTTGGTGGGGGACCTAAAGTACCCGGTCACCTGCCAGCGTCAAATAGTTCTCATCATCCAACCGTGGTGACGTCGCGCTTTACTGGAAACATGTTTTTATCTTTCTGGCTGATTGCCTTCTGCGCAGACACGGTCAGTCTCGGCTGACTCTTCAGCAAAACAATGTCCATTTTGCCCAGATACTTCTTCATCGTTTGCCCAGTTCCACCAATCTCTCGGTCCAAGACACGGAACTTTGCTCTGGGTCTTCCTCTTCACTTTCTGCTGCGCTTTACGGGCGGCCGGAACTAGGCTTCTGTTCTATGCTCTCGCGTTTCTCCAGAAAAGTGAGAGAGGATGTTTTAAATGCAGGACACGATGTGCCTCGCGATGTCCAACTTCTTCGCTCCGGGGTGGAGCTGGCAGTACAAACAAACCAAAGAGGGTAGTTGTATGACTGTTTTTGCCATGGCTACTGCAAATCAACTGAAAAAGCTGTCAATTTTTTTCTGTACACAACAGGGTTGCTACGCTTGACGATAGAATGATTCACCATCATGTGGTAGGATGATTGCTTGAAAAATCGCACAATTCCGTCCATTTTTTTTAATGCATGCGTTAGTATCAACTAAGCTTTATTGCTCTCCACTCGGCGTAATTAAGGATACTCAATATTCAAAAATGATTACAACACAAGAAACTTGGGCGACTAATGTTCACAATCAATCACTTATTTGAAGGAAAAAATATATACATCTCGAAATTCCTAGTTACTTGTTTACGAATCATGTCTGGAAGTGCAACTTGAAAACTTAAATGATCACTTCCAACTTGAATTAATTTTATAATTTTATTTACATTGATGGGTTAATCTAACAAATGTTTGCACAAAGCCACGTTGATCAAGCCAGCAGCTAGACGTTCATGATTGGTTTAATTCGAAAATTGTATTAGACGCTTGGATGTATTTTACATCTAATAATTCTCAACCTAATGTGTGATTTCACTCAAAAGCTTCCTTAATTATTCAACCCCATAACATTCGTATTCTATTTGATAAACCAAATTTACTTCCAACGCTAGATCGTTCTAGATCTCGGTGCAAACGATTTCACACTCCGTCGATAATCGATTATCCGATCCTTCCGTTCCACACCTTCGTTAGTTATCTTGGGTGGTTCAAATGCAGTCAATGGGTGCAGTTCGAACATAGTTGATTAAAACTGTGTGCTGAGTGCCCACGCACATGTGTCAGTTCAGAGCACAACCAGCGAATATTATCATTAAAAAGGCATTAGTACACTCACACACTCGCTGCAGTAGGTACAGGAAGAGATTTCAATTCCCACTATCGATCGATTGTGACCCTACCCAGCTAGTAACGAAAATTGTTATTACGATTTGTATCTTTTCGCGGAGTAGCAGTCGATTGTTCTAATAACTTGTAGACTCCGTTTCCTACATTTGTCACTCACGATCCTAATCGATATCGTTCTATCGGCGCGTGAAGCCACTCACCCGAAGTAAACGGTTGTGATTCGAAATTAAATAAAATAATTTAGAATTGCGGAAGTGTTTGGGGTCGTCGTCGTTCTCGTGAATAAAAAAAAACTCGAGAACCACACACGGGTAAAAGGGTACAACAACAACCCGTAGTAGAACGTGTTGCGCCAACCGATGACGACGGAGTGAATGGTTTTGTGTCGTCATGAGTCATGACCGATCGAGCAGTCGTCTCTTCGTTCTAATTTTTTAGTTTGGTTGTGATTCGTTTTTTTTTCTATCGTTTAGGCTACTGTCCAATACAGTACACTTCAGAACTGGAGAAGTCAATGGTTAAATAAGAGGATCAAGGTCTGGATCAAGTTCGAGCGATTACAATTGGCTCGCGGCAGATTGTAGGTCTGCTTGAAGACTTTGAATGTTCAGTTTTAATTATTCTATTTTTTGGGCGATAAATTGACTAATCAAGATTGAGACTTAGCCTGAAGTAACTCTTTTTTTTAATTTGTTTAGTGATCACATTTATTCAGCAATCATTTTTGTAGTGTCTCGGCAAAGAAGTTCTTCTAAAATGTATGTGAATTTTTTATTACTGATTATTATCCTTTTGTCATCTTCGGATGTCAAAAACTTCTTCGGGCTTATCCCGCAGCAAATTGATAAAAATTGTAGCAGGAAACCTGTATGATGACTTTTAAAACAATTAAGATGTGTGTAGTTGAGTTTGGTGACCTGGACATATTTCGAGTCATTGGCCCAATCATCGACCGTAACGAGAACAAGCTAAAATTGTCATGTACTCTTGAACTAAAAAACAAGTCATTTAGTTCTAGCCTGATGAACGCATTCTTCCAATCATCGATATATCGCATACCGTCAGCGTCAAATACGAAATAAACACACAAGCAAGGTGCGAGTGACGACGGGTAGCGGGAGATCAATAAATCTTGTCTGAAGCGATCGGCAAGTTCCACTGGAAGGTATAGGTATCTAATATTGTGTATAGCTACCGGCATCTGTGCCGTTTGAACCCGCGAACCGGGAATCGCTCAACAATGCCGACGAGCAGTATAGGACTAAATACTTGTCGTTTCCTTGTTTTTACTTTGTTATTCGTACGCTCTGGACAGAGACGCATACTGATTGGATTGGACACAAGAGTTCAAGATTTTGCGTTGCAGAAAAATGTTTATCCAGAAATTTGTGGATCCAAGTCGGGTTCCACCATCTATGCTAATTCATACTATCATTAGTGTTTTTAATAGCACTTCGGTGGAATTTGCCAACTCACGACTGTCAAACCCGAATAAAACAAACTTTAAAAGCCTGGGGAAAACCGAAAGATTGGCCGGCGCCTTTCTTCGTTGGACGGGAGAAGTGATAATAAACAACACTTAAGTGGTTGGCGGGATGTCATGTAATATGTGACAAGTGAGACGAACAGCAAGCTGACGTTCAATAAGTCTCATAGCGTGTGGATTTGATTTGTTGAGTATGATATTTATCAACCATCAAATCATGCGTTCATTCGAATCTTCTCGATTTGTGAAATTTTTTTAAACAAATTTTATGAGGTCATCAACTCTATCGTAGTGCCAGTCAAAACGAATAGCTCAGACTAGCGTCACAATTTCCACATCAATCTTTTCTTATCGGGATTTTTTTTTATCCACCAACAGGTTAAAATGGACTTTGTTGGTATGAATTGAAACGTTAAATTCAATTTTAAAGCAACTTAGACGTAGTGATCTTTTCTGACTCGATCTCGTTGGTTTGATTCTAAAACATTCACTTCCCATGGACATTGCAACTTGTTTTTGAAATTGTCGTATTTTTTTTACATTTTTTTGCACAGTTGAAAAAAGACAACTTTTTTGACATAAAGCTCTAAAACTTCAACGTAAAAAATAGCAATCTATGGTGGCCATAGACTCGCGAAAATCGGCAAATGCGGGAAAAATGCGGGAAAAAGTCGGGAATTTCAAAATCCATCGGGAATTTTCGTCATATGGCCCAAAGCATGCTCACACATTTTTCAAATTGATAATTTGATCAGCGTTTTTGTCACCTACTCGGTCCAATGATCACATTAACGGAATGAAACAGTGTTTTTCTGCAAATTCAGCATTGCTGAAGAAGATAGTCCAGTGTTCTATGGATGACCCAGTTGTCAACTGGAAGGCATTCAAAGAATTCACTATGGAAATCATGGATCTGCAAGCCTGCCCTGGCTTTGCAGTCGTCAACATCGGTAGCTGCAACTGGCTCAACGTACACAATTTCTTCAAAGAGGGGCTAAGATAAACAAATTGACATGTGAATCATTTTTTACTGGCTTTGTTCAGCCTGTTTCCAGCCTGCAGGTGACAGGTGAGGTTACGCATATGAGTTACTTTTAGTTTTATTTCACTTGACTGGAACTCCATGGGTGATTCTTATGACTAAAACATCGCCATTGTATGCATTTCTGTAAATTTTTGTTCAAAGATTGTCTCGGCAAGCTTTTTACAATATTTTTTCTCCTTATATGCTACACGTGATCCGCCAACCTGGGGTGGTAACAATATTGTCAGTCCATTTGTATAAGAGGCAAATATTTGTCACTGCAGTGGACAGAAACCTATTGTGTCAGTTACTTTATGTAAAGTCAACCGAATTTCAAACGGAGCTTTTCGTCGGTATTCCGATTAAAAGTGTTCGTTGTTGTGGCTGATGTGGTAGACGATAAAAAGCTGGTACCAAAGCTGCATTTTGTCACAAAGCCTGCACTAATGGTCGAGCCGTTTTTCAGGGAATACCAGACCTAATCTCCTATAGCTCCGTTTCTTTTCGACGATTTGAGCTATGGAGAAAATTGTTTAGCCCGAGCGTCTGACGGTCAAAGCAAAATCAGTGATTGAAATAGAATTGCCGGAGAGCAATCTTCTTCCAGTCCTTAATGTGGAAGTCGGTTTTGCCTCGAAATTGTCAATCAAGACAGTGCGAGAATTTACAGAAATTTCCGACAAAGACGTTTTGACATTCCGCAACGACTGTCGATCTTTTTACTGTGGTTTTTTAAAGAAGCTACTCAATAAATCTCCTTTCACATACCCACTAACGCGTTATGTCACCTGCATTAACCCTGATGTTATAACTTACTTCAAGGATATAGCTAAAACACGCCAGGAACTGTGTCTGGAAACGTTTGTAGATCAAGACTATCTAAGCGCTGCAGTTGCTCAAAAGTGAAAGAAGATTTTGGGCAGCTGTGATCAATGCCATCTTCAAAGACGTTGCTTGTCGAAATCCAGAGAAAAAAAAACCGTTTGGACACATTTTTGCTAGAACTGATTGGTCATTCCGTGAAGAAGCTGCCAAATTTAACAACATTTGTTAAAAAGTTATTCATCCTGTGGCAAATGTGACGATAGAGCGAAGATTTTCAATACATGAAAAGTGTCTGGTAGTGAACCAAACTGAAAAGAGTTTGATAGCTCAGAGAATTGTTAACGACGTTGAAATCACGAAGTCCTTGATACAATATGCAAGCAATGCACGTGCATCAATTTGTACTCGAAAACCTCCAATGCTTTACGATTTTTCTTCGATGTTTATGCTTCTAGAAACTTGAAAGATCAATAACTTATATGTTCTCGTTTGCAAAATGAGAGACCAAAGCAGGCTACGCCATACACAAGAAGTCCGATTGGCGGCTGCTATTCGTCATTTTGCCTAAATGAAACAAGTCAAAATTTCAGATCGAACAATTTCCTCAGAAACTTCAAAAATATCTTTTAATCCAATTGATATTAAATTATTTTCCCAGTCGGGAAAATGACGCAAAAATGCGGGAAAAATTTGGGAAAAATGCGGGAATTTTTAAATTAAGATTGTGTGGCCACCTTGCAATGGATTTGAGTTATTGTTAAAGCCATGAGGTTGATTTATCTCTTTTTGAAAATCGGTTTCATGCTACAAAAATTTGGCCCTTACTGACGGAAAACCTTTGTTTTTCAGTCCTTAACTATGTCCTGACAGGTAGAATTTCTGTAAGTGCTTGCATCGATCGACAAGCATTAACAGCAATGTACATAGTAAAGCTTCAGTCACTTAAAATCTCGACGCACTGCTCATTTGACAGCAGCACTCGTAGTGGTCAGTTTTGGAATGATGGACAGCAGTTTGCTTTGAAACTTCTTCTCGCTTTTGCTGAAAGGATCAGGATACGCTGAAAGGATTAGGAAAGGAAAGCATTAGGATACGCGCAGTTTTTAAAAACCTGTGCTTGATGGAAGTGAAAAACAGGAAATGAGACACCCACATCAAACATCCGATGTGGTCAGGTTCAAAAATTGCGATACTGAAGCTGGCTGAATCTACCGTGTGGAACGTTCCTAAAACATCCCCTTGACCAGGGTATTCATCTCAGTACAACTTACGATTGGAAACCGCATTTGAAAGTATTGAGAACCAACAGCTCAGGACTCTCAGATTATAAGATAGCCGAAAAATACAGTGCCAGTAAAACTACCCCTCGAAGGAGCACAGTTTGGAAGAATTTTTTGATCTAATGCACGTATATGAAATGCTACACACTACTAAAATGTAATGTAAATTTCTGTCCCCTGAGACCGACACATACAAGCGTCTTTTAGCACATAAGAATGCGTCGAAAGAGATGAGAAAATAAATTCGATCTAACACATCTTTCGTCGAATTGCGTATGTGTCAGTTTCAGGAGACATAATTTTACACGAAATCTTCCTATACGTTCCCCGACTTTTTACAAACATGAATTACGTCTCGTGTAAAATTCATAATTTTTAAGTGTGTAAATTTGGCCCAAGCTCAAGTAACATTTCATATAAATTTAAGCCAGTTACCACCTAAACCAGGGCGGTTTTATTAAAGATTGCAAACAATTTCGTTGTTTACAACTGAACGAGGGAAATTTTAAGTCTGTCTGTAAAAATACATCATGTTTTGTTATAGTATCGTTCTTTTCATACCTGTAGTTAGACAAACTGAACACTGATGCAAAATCAGGGTCAACGTGGACGGAAGTTGTATAGCAATGTTTATATGAAATACCAAGGATTCTTAGGCATAGTTTCCTGGGGGGGAAAACACAGCTCGAAAAAGAAATGTGAATTTCTGTTGAATATTATGCACATAAATAAAACGTCTTGTAAGAAACAAGTTTACAAAGTTCACAAAACATAAATCGACAAAACTCAGAGTCATACATGTCATACAATTTCTTAAATATTGTATGTAAAATCCGTCATTCCAAGCAATATTTCTTGCACTTTGCTGCTTCCTATGGAATAGAATATAATTTTACACGCTTTAATATTTTCAGCAGAATTAACATTCAGAATTTTTTCCTGTGGATCCAGGTCTAGGAGATATCCCAAGTAAACTCAAATGTATTTTCTTCGATAAATTTGCTAGAAAATAAATGATTTTGCAAGGAATTTGTTGTTTCAGATGAAAAACCGAAGTTTTCGTTACAAATTATGCTATGAACTCAAAATTATACGAGCAAGAGTAGCGGCAGAAACGCATTCTGCCATACATCAAATGATAATACGGCCGGTGAAGTTTTGGCAAGTCATGAGATATTCTAGTGTCACAACTTCCACAGGAAGTCACAGTTGACTTTCTTCAGGTAGGAATTTCTAGTCGCTTTGAAATAAGTCGAGCACTCGACACTGAAGAAAAATATCTGTCAAAAGATAAGCTTTTTCTAGTGGAAGTCAAACTAATTTGCTGGTGTTCACGATAGTTTAAAGAGGTGTTTCAGTTTATTTTAATTTTTATTTTTTAAAGAGAAGGCAAGTGCTAGTTTATATTTTCATAGTTTTCAATAACAACGGGGTGGTTTCCGTCGTAAAATACTTTAATACAGCTATATCCATTTAATATTGGGCAGTCGTCGAGCAGAAGCTGAAGTAGAGTAGCATTGTAACTCGGGGTGCTGCAAAGATGGTGGAATAAAAAAGGCCAACCAAAGTTGGTTTTAACTGTCATTTCCAAGAAATGATGAAGGATATTCAATAAAACCCTTCACCGAAGCAGCAATTGTGTGAATCTTCTGCTATTAAAAAAAATAGAAACATTATCATTTCTATCATTTTGATTATGTCTATCCAGTTTAAAAACTCAGCGTGCAGATTTTAAGTGACTTGAGCTATTATCATGACTCAATTACATCCATACCCAGAACAACACGACCCATTAATGTATAACAAACTAAATACATGTTCTGTGTGATGAACTAGCACAAATTATTTTTAACTTAACAAATTTAACTCATGCTTTTGACATTTTGTTCATAAATGTGATCATTTAAACGGATTGAATGCGTTTACGTTCCATAATCCATAATTCCATTCCATAGTTATGAAATTTTATTTATAAAAGTATGAAAAATGTAACTCAGCAGTCGTACTCCTAAATTTTTAGTCGGTTTTAGATTTATACCGTATTTATACATTCTACTTCTATGAATCTTATCATCTCAATGCCTCTTTTCAAATTCTATTGATTGCTTAAAAAAATCTGGAAAACAGAATTTTTTTTACATAAATCTTTATTTTTAAGAGAATGTTTTAATATTTGGTTTTTAACAAACCAAACACAATGTTGTGCATGATACCGTATTTTAGTTAAAAGTAGAGACGATATACGTTGAACTACACTTAGTTCAACATTAAAAAACAAATTAGTTCATTGAACTACTCATCGCCTACATTATCACGTCAACTATGTACTCATCTACGATATCATGAACGACTTTGTGTTTGCTGGGCATTAATTTTATACTGCATGAAGTGTAGGAGATGAGTAAAATATAAATTAAATCTTCAAATAAATTCGAATAAACGATGATTCAACTTTCAGCTGCCATGTTACTTCCATGAAACTTCAATGCGAGTGAAATGCTATAATTTAATTTTTTCTTAAATTTATTCGAAGACTGATTTTCCATTCAATAACCTCAATTAAAATGATTTTGAAAAAAAAAAAGAAATAAAAATCAGATCAAGTAGGATGAACAAATTCCGTTTTCTTTGAGATGAGGTAAAGGATATTAAAGCCACTTCAAATGTGAAAATATATAACATAGCCGTTAAATTCTTTAATTGTTCACGGGAAATCATTAATTCCGTTTTTATATTATGTATTTAAATTTATTAAACCAAAAAAATTAAAACTAATAAATAGGAAAAATAAAACGCATCAGTTAAACATGTCACACAAAATATGCAAACTTTCTTTAGGCGTTATCTGGCCTAAATTTACATGAAATATCCCATTGTTTGCTGCCAAATCTAGCATTTTCGTTATGTGCATTAGATAACGTGACGTGATTAGATTACTGGCACTCACATCTGCAACAAACCTGTACTATGAATAACGATTGAAGGATTTGGTGACATTTGCGTCCCTAGAAGCATTTTGTGCCTTCTGGCAACTTTACGCTTCTGTTGATTTCCAAGCTCATCTTTTTCGCACCAATCAGGGAGAAATTGGTCCTATACCCAATGATTTTATTATCTCCAATCTACTCAACCAATCGCAATGTTTTGTGATATAGTGTGCGGGATATTATAATTTGAAATAACAAATTGCAGACATCTTCCTAATTTGGCAGATCGGCAGGCAATCGGTGAGTTACCATCTGGATGAGCTACCTTCCCCTGTCTAGTTGACCTGAAAACTCTGCTCAAAAGCATAAAAAACATTCATGAATGTTCATTTTTTTGAGAAATATTTTCTCAGTTTCAGATTTCTCAGATTTTTCCAGTTTCATAACTTTATTTTTACCGTGAATTATGGTATATTGAGAATTTGATGGGCAACGTCTTAACGAGTTCCATTTAAATAAGTGAAGTGAATGCTTCATGCTGGTGAATTTCAAGTTTAAAATATTGAAGACTGTTGAACATAATCATAGTTATTCAAATAAAAATGGTTAATAAATGGCTTTTTTTTTTGTTCAGTGTTATTAAATTTCCTCCGGCATTTTAATACTTTATGTGAAAACAAACAGTCCTCCCTTAGCTCAGTCGGTCAAGGCGCAGCTACAAAGCAACACCATGCTGGAGGTGGCTGGGTTCGATTCCCCCAAACAACGAAAATGCACGTATATCGAAAGTTGTTTATATGATATACAAACATATATGTAAGTAAACAAATCGTATAGAATGCAAAAATATGGCTTGTACGTGCAAAAATGGAGGCCATATACGTGCAAATTCCATTGTTTTCCTAAACGAGTTGATTTGATATCATATGCGATTGAATTTGTAATAACAAATTCGATTTAAAAAGTTTAGCGATGTATATCCGATTTAGTTTGTGACGCAGTACGATGAATAAATGAAACATAGTATATAAGTCGAAAATTTGCACTCTTAACGATTTAACTTAAACATAATACGATAAAGACCACAATTAATTGCGATTTTGACTTGAAATAAAGGAATATACGATACTATTTGAACACTGTTATGCGAATTGTGGTTGTCTGGGCCGGTCTGGTCTAGGAATTTTTCGTAAAGGAAAATTTCTCGACTACTAATGCATAAATGGTACTTGGCATCGAAAGCTCTCAATTAATAACTGTGGAAGTGCATTTAGAATACTAAGTTGAGAGCAAGCAATAAGCTAATTGTGAAAGCAATAAGCTTGAAATGCTAAAATAAGAAGAAGAGAAAACAAACAAAACCACTAAATTACATCATAGCATTCAGTTCCGATGTTAATCTCATGGATTTTATGTTTATCTTTCTCGGAATCAAAAGATTGATCATAAGTTGAAATAGAATAATTTTTATTATTTTTTTATATTTGCCCTTACGTGCTACAAATTCCTGTTAATCCTTTTTGTGTGAAATTTGTGTGCAAAAACTACAGAATCAATTTCATTTCTACCAGTATTGAAAAAAAATTAAAGTATTTATTTTGAATTATGAACTTTTGGGTAAAACAGCTTTTTTAAAAATCTGACTCCATCCGCAGATTTCTAGAAATTTTAATTTATTTCTTGTGAAGATAAGGTTTTTTAAGGATACCATTACTCTACTTGCATACCTAAACCGAACAAAGTTGTTTTCAACAAAAAGATTCACCTTTTTGAGGTGTTGGTATTAAAGTTAGTCATTAAGAAGATAAATGAGTATGATTGTATAGAAATAGTTTAGTAGTTCTTAGTCATCCTGAACCATTTGACAATAAAAAAAAGCTACATAGAGCGATTTTATTCAAGATCTCATTAGTCTATATTGAGTTAGGTTATCTTATAATACTGTGAATTCTAGTCGCTGTTTCCTGTCGGTGTTAAAATTTCGATTTGAGTCTTTGCTCCCCAACAGGCAATTAAAATTGCTGTCTAATTGCTGAAAAACAAACTTCTGCTTTCAATCATGGTCAATCATCGTCACGGCTCCGTTCCCCCGAGACCGTATAATCAAAGCAGTAAATCCCCAAAAAACTCGACTTCTTCCAGCTAAACCATGACCAAATAACAAGGATAACCACGAAAAAGCTAAAACAGATACGCACCTATCGCTCACCTAATACAAAACTCAAAATCATTTCTCACCTTCCTAAGCCCAGTCCGGCCAGCAGCCGTCCGGTTCGGTGGGCTTCCCCACACGAACTTTTGGCAACCTGTCATCATCACGCAAGGCGGCATACCGACTCCTCATAGCCAGGCATACCTCAATGAGAGTGAGTGCATGAGTAATGGCCACTTCAACATTCGAATCCGCTTTTTGATCTATTGCTTAATTGAAGCTGAAACCACGTTACGTTACTCATGATGTATTCATTCATGGATGGTGGCATATGAAACCACGTCAGAATCTCTGCCCAAAGCCTAAAAAGCTTCCCTCAATGCGGAATTCCATTTCCGCAGATCGCGAAACTCACATGACTGCCTTTTGCATGCCATTATTCGTTACGAACAAAACAAACACCTAATGCTCCAAATGTTCCAAACGACATCGGAATTCCGATTTCTCCGCAAATTTAGAGAAGATTAAAAATGGAACAGTTTCAGATGACAAAAAACAGCTTGGATTGATTTAAATAATAAACAACTGGAGGATGTGGATGCCACAAGCCATAAGCAACTAATAGGTAACGATTCCACGCGGAACACAGCAATGAAAACAAACACACGAGTGTAGAAGGTGATAGCGCGAAATCGATGACATTCAAGTAGAATGCAAAACAGGGCAGTCAAATCATGACGGAAAAGCATAACAAATGGTCGATGAGCTGGAAGTAGGGTACGGTGTGCGCAGAAGCACTGTTGAGGCAGGCACACACCTCTTTTTCTTCGCGTTGTAAGATGCCGACCGGCAGTCGACGCATTTGCCGGTAGATTATGTAAATTAGGGCTAAACATAGTGGGTAATGTGCTTTGGCCTGTGTGTATGTGTACATGTTAATAGCCTTTGTTGAATGAGATTATGGATGAGGCACATTTCGGTGGAATGTTGGTAAACATTGCAGGCGTTTCCAAATTGGGTATTGAAACGAAAACCGGTGATTGTTTGTTTTTATTTTGTGTAAATCAGTGGTGAATCAGTTTTGAATAAGAAGCTTCTGCTATCGTAGCCAGTAGAAAGTATCTGTCAGATACACAACAGCTAAGGAGCTCTACTAAAAAATATTATTAGTTTTGAATCTTCAAGAAGTGAATAATTTGAAGGCGTTCAGATGAGAATAACTAAAATTGCTTTCCAACAAGATGCTCTTTTGTGCACTGCATGAAAATTAGATTGAGCAGACTTTGCCAGAACGGAAAATATACGATGAAAACCTATACAGTGCTATCAAGGGGAAGTCGCTTGGAACAGTATGCCAAAGTATTACACAATAGACGAATATCTTACACATCGGTTTTCAATCCATACCACATATGTGGCACACCGAGGAACACTTTTATTATTTATTTATTTATTTATTTATTTATT
Organism: Aedes koreicus; assembly: GCA_024533555.2. Classification (NCBI taxonomy): domain Eukaryota; kingdom Metazoa; phylum Arthropoda; class Insecta; order Diptera; family Culicidae; genus Aedes; species Aedes koreicus. The sequence goes on along the minus strand of JAHHFK020002017.1, from coordinate 221,322 downwards.
TATTGATATAATTCCAACTGACTTAACATCTTATTGGAATGTAATGGGGAAAAGCCATGTGGCGTAAAAACCTCCTATTTCTTAATCGTACACTACAGAAATCAACATGAATAGAAGGAATACAAAGCAAGCAAAACAAAATTAATTCTAGTACACACACAAAACTTGTCAGTAATACTTAAATAATCTATCGTGATGGAATCAGTCGTCTAGTATCTTCGCCATTAATGCCAGTACGTAGTAAATGCCACCATTTCTGAACTAGCGGCTCTCCATCCAACTACGCTGAATCCGGTGACGGAAGGTCTCAGCGGAACAGTTGAAGTCAAACAGAGCGTAGAGTTCATTGAAGCGCGATAACATGAATCGAATTGGATCGTGTTAGCCGTAGTTTGCAGCACGAGTTCCGAGCTGTAGGAAATTTCTTGTTCTCAGAACTCGTTCGGGAGCGTAGATAAAGAGTTCGGCCAGAATTCCGGGAGAGTCAGTTTCACCTAGTAGCACTTTTGCTGCGAAAACTGCTTGCATGACTGTACGCCTATGCTTCAATGTTTCAATTCCCAAGAGTGAGCAACGATCCTGGTATGCTGGAAGGTTGACAGGATCATTCCACGGCAGATGACGGAGAGCATAACGAACAAATTTCCTTTGGACTGCTTCAATCCTCGCAATCCAGATTCCTTGATACGGGCACCACACAACGGCTCCAAATTCCAGAATAGAACGCACGAGAGAGCAGTACAATGCTTTCAGACAGGTGGAATCACGAAACTCGTCGGAAATCTTAAACATGAAACCGAGCTGTCTGTTGGCTTTGGTAATCATATCCGTGAAGTGTTGTCTAAATGTCAAACCGGAGTCAAAGGTGATTCCAAGGTCACGAACAGTATCAACTTTCTGCAGAGGTTGATTGTTTATCATGTAATCAAATGCAACTGGGTTCAATTTTCGATGGAATGTGATAATGAAGCATTTGTTAACACTCAGAGTGAGGAAATTCCTGGAACACCACTCTTCAAAGCTACTGATCAAGTGCTGTAGTCGTAAGCAATCAGTGAAGCATCGCACAACCACATAAATTTTCATTTGACAGTAGAGCTTTTAAGAATTAGAAACCAGCAACCTTGCCAAAATGCGTTTTTGTTGGTAACATGGTTGCCAGGCACAGCAAAAAAAATAAAAATGTGGGCTGTCAACATATCGGCAGCCTTGGCAACGCATGTAGACACAGTAAAACAAATAACATTGAGAAAATTGTGCTGAGCGATACACCCCTTGGTTGCTATACATTGTGTTTGTTTAATTGTTTCTTTCATTTCTTGGTCTGGTATAGGATTTTGGGTATGATACTACTAATGCAAAAATGGTATTGGAATCGAAAGCTCTCAATCAATAGCTATGGAATTCCATTTAGAACACTATGTTGAAAACTGATTGTGATTAACAATGAGGTTCCAAGATAGAAGAAGTAGAATGTATTGTGGCATGTTCTGTAGCCGATTGGAGCATTTCCATTTTTGAAAAAAGCTTTTACTTCATCTCGTGCATTTTAAGTAAGTGTCGAAGCGTGTCGCATCGATGGATTCGATCACACAACTTTTAAAAATTGTATACAATCTAGTATCGTTCTCGATCGAATCAAACATTGGCTGTATCCTGCAGCACCGTGTCGTATGTCATCTGTCACGAAATATGGTTAGACCTTGAACGTTGATAACTCAGTCATCCCACAATCGAATTCCAAAAACTCACTACGCGTCAATTACAATTCATTTCAAACGTTTTACAATTGAAAAATTAATAATTGTGGAGAACCGTCAAAAAATGAATCAAACAATCACATGTTGTTGTTTCCCAACACGGACGACAAAGTCATAGACTAACCGGTTTGGGTGCATATGTGTATATTTAACGACTTTACATTGCCATCGTATAGGGCAAAAAAAGAGAAGAGTGACACTCACAGTCATCATCCTATGTCTGACCGTAGTACGCTGTTAAGATGCGGTCCACGGTTCTCCAGGAAGCAGAAGCTATTAGCTCAAGCAGGTTCCCGATTGCCTCAAATCAATTGGCGGGTGTCCCGCTCATCGCGGGAATTGCAAACCACCGTTCGACTGCTGCTGCCGGGAGAGCTAGCCAAACACCCCGTTTCCGAGCGAACGAAAGCCGTGACCAGCTTCATGATGAAGTGTGGTGCAACCAAAATAAGCGGTAAAGAGAGTTCACATGTGCTGGGGGCTGTGCTTTGGGGTGGTAAGTTGTGGAAAATAATAACATTCATTACGGATTGCTTTGTAGTACTACGTCACCGTTGCGTACAACCCCATTGAGCTGTCCGTTCTTAATTGAAGACCATGGCTTAATTAATGGCTATGAACATTCTAAAGTATCGAATCATACGTAATTGTGTAACTGCGTGGAAAACACAATGATACGCTCATGTTTTATGGCATCCGAACGAATTTTGCACCCGAAAAGTCATTCGACTGAATCGAGAATCAAACCTTTAACCTGCAGCATTGAAAACCGACGTTTTTACTGACTACGCCTTCTGATTATGAGACCCCATGATGCTTCACGTCTAAGTCTGACCATTCCAATTTTCAATTCTCCCTTGAAGTTACAAATCAGAAATAATATCACGATTGATAAGAGAAATTTTGGTCAACGGATCTAGTATTGGGACTATCAATAAAAATTGCTTGTCCTCAAATTTGTCTCATGTTGATATGCCGTCGAGACAGTACTATTGTATTTTTTTTTGGTTTTCAGGATAAAATGGTGAAAACATATGTTGCTCCAAATTATAAACATAAGCCAAATCCTAGATCCTTGAACCCAAATTAAAGCCATCTCCTCTGGTTAATCAAACATTGAAAATTACAATATTCTTAAACGGAGATGGCAGTAGTCTGATAATTATTTACTTTGAAGGGGCAACCTCAGTAGGTCCGCTGAGTCGTTATTGCGATGAAGTCCAAACATTGTTTGATTTTTCAAAATTAAGAAACGTGAAATTATAAAATCTTAATTTTCTTTGTGTCAGAAATTAGATAAGAGTGCTTAATTATAGAGATTTTCAGTCTCGACTGATTCAGCTCACTTATACGTGTCAGCCGTAAATCGCTTTAAATTGACGATGGATTATTCTAGAGTTTCTTTTTTGTGCTTCACTACCGCACCCGGAGAAATTGTTGAGGTAGATAACTTTTGTGTTTTGGTGCCAGTATTGTGCTTCGCTCCCAGAAATTGGCATAAAGTAGTCTTTCCAGAACATTTCTTATAGAATAATCTGTTGATTCACAAAAACGATCAAATACTTTTTATTGAAATTGTATCTTTGCTGATTAGACCGATATTTTCTTGAGGCTTTCAGCTTTTCGAAGACTATTAAAGTTATTGCTGGCCCCAGCAGCATCACTACTGTTGGTTTGAATCGAGCTCAAATCGAATCAAACTCGAAATTTTAACGTATTTAAGTAATCTATTGTAATAAACCAATCATTCTTGTGAGTGGTTCGAAGAGCATCCTTCATGTTGGTTTAAATCGGTGCCAAAATTTGAATTATTTATTGTGCAAATCAGCATACCGTTTACCAAAATGAATCCATCAACTGTTGGTTCTCTGTTTAATTACAGCTGATCTGGCAATAATGGAATAGCAGATTTCGGGCGGTCAATCATAATGCTCATGCTAGTATTGTGCTTTGCTCCCAAAAATAATGTAAAGGGATATAGCAAAAAAATATGACTATCCCAAGAAACAGAGTTTGCTGGCTTATGTATTTTGGTATGTTAGCGACACGTTTTAGGGACCGTTGAGATGGGTTTCAACTATTCATGCGTGACGAGCTTTTCTGCATCAAACAAGAAAGATTGTTGAGATCTTATAGTCTTTATACGTGCCAGAATCATGAATGTTTATTTTTGATTCTGGAAGAAAGACTATTTTTTTGATTTCCATATGATATATTCATAAGGGGCTTCCCTAGTTAAGTCTTACATCAATAGCAATTCGAAAACTTAGTTTGATATCTACATCAAATTGAAATCAAAATTTGATTTCATTTCACAATTGTCAAATTTGATATCAACTTTGGGTTTCATCTTGCTGTAATCTTGCGTTCACTTTCCTTTGAGAAAAGTAGTTTTGTGTTCATTGTATTGACAGATCATCAAGTGGAGTACCCATTTTGCTATGAACGGGAAAAAATGTACAGCAAATTGACTTTTCAATTTGCTCTCCTTGAAAGCAGGATCAGTATTTAATTTGATGTAACAGGAATAAATGTTTGCTATCAATTTTAACCTTTTAACCGCCAAAACGACCAAAACGACAGCAACGTAAGTAATCATTATCGGCAACATCACAACATCATGTTAAGTTTTTTATTTGATCTCAGACTACACTCGGATTATTTTATGTGCAGGTGACCTTAGAATGTAGGCGTATGAACAGTAGAGTATCCAATGTATCACGACGCCACTTGTTTCCCATGTTTCTGGTGCAAGTTTGAGCCAAATGGGTCAATATTTAGGGATTTCAAAAGCGGGGTCAAATTTGTTTGAGAAAAAGCATCTTAAGACTGTACTCGAAAAAAATGAAACATAATGATTAGCTTGTAACTTTTTAGCGTGTGGGTGAAAATTTTGACTGAAGCTAGCTAAAAGTCTAATGTTTACGTTGGCAAAATTACGTCCGAATCTGCCTAGTGATTACAGGATGTCTCACAATAGGTGTCACCTTTTTTCAGTCTTGGTTTATTTCAGCTGAGTAATTTTAACAGCGGAATTATACCCGTTTTGAGTGTATTCTTTTGACAGCTAATCACTGAAGATAGATAAGCGATTCCGTTTGTTTATATTTATCAGCTACCATGGAAGCCAAACGGGAGCAAGTTTTAAAATTACATTTGCAAAAGCTCAGACCGTTTCAGATATTCAATAGCCTTAAGCAGTTCGGAGTGAGTAAGCGTTTTGTTTTTCGTAGCGTCAAAAGCAAGCCAGGGTCCAAAGAAGCAGACATCTTTTGGTTCGGCACGGTGACTGCGAGATTTTATTTTCGGATGAAAAGCTCTTCCTCCTTCTGGACAGTCATAATCAACTAAACGATCGTGTGTATGGCAAAAATCTTGCCAATATTCCAAGAGATAAACTAGCTGTAGAACGCTATTATAATGTATCGACAATCATGGTATTTGGCGCCGTTTCACAAAAAAGAAAACTTCCACTTTTTTTACAGAACCTACCGTAAAAATCAACACTGAATATTACATCAAACAGGTTTATAGGAACCATCTGCTTCCTGATACTTCAACGCTGTATGGGAATACACCATATTGTTTCCAACAGAACTCAGCTCCAGCTCACAAAGCAAAATTAACAAGGAAAAGAGCGAGAGATTCGAATTGAAATAATATGGTTTATTTCTATAACATGTATCTTTTAAATGAAAAATAAATGCTATGATTTGGTTGATTTGTTTTGATATAATCCCATTTTGTTTCAGTGACACCTATTGTGAGACATCCTGTATATTGATGGTAACGGAGCAAGAGCAGATCCGCCAAAAATTATGTTCGCCGTTGTGGAAGATCCAACTGCTTCCCATGGATCGAAAAAGACCTGGAATTCCATCATTCGACTTTATCCCGGTTGGTGCAGTCATTCAAGAAGACCTAGAAAACCTAAGGTTCCTAAGGCAGCGGCAGAAAACCGAAGACAGCTGATCCGCTGAAGGTAAGGAAGGTGTTGAATCTGTTCAAGCATCGACCGAGCCTTTCGAATTCACGAAGGAGGTGGAGGAGGCGGAGGATTCCATCTGGTTTGTCGAAAAAAACGGTAAAATATGCTTTTCTCCACGTCTACAAGGTCAGAAAGACACCGAACCAGAACGAAAAACAAAACACGGTAGCCAAAACCAGCGCCAGGAAGCTGTACCGAGAGTGGCTGACGTAACCGAGATGCGTCGTGATGTACGAAAACTTACATTAAGGCGGACACAAATCAATTGCCGAGGCAGGAGTTTTATGTTGCCACATCACGATTGGCCGTTCCTGAGAAGGTAACGAAGAAAAAGGTGGACAAATTCACCAAAAAGTTCTTGGTTTGACAGTCCATCTGTGGGTGTGCCTCCAGAAGCGCTTAGAGTAACCTTTTTGCAGTCCACGGAGGCGAGACACTATTTTGACAGGATTTGGCATCTTTCTATTACGTGCGGAGCTTTCATCTTCAATTGCAAATTATTGGAAATAGTTGCATATAGTGATAACAAATAAGTCATCAATGAAGTGCAGAAAAGTTTCATCATCAAAAAAAGCGCTTATCAATTCCATTTTTACTTTATACTTTTTCTGAGTTCTCCACAGGTTGTCTTATGTATTTTACTACAGCTATATAAATTCAAAAATTGAACAGAAGACAGAAGAAAATTCTCTTCAACAATTAACTTTTTATTTTTTATTTTTTTTTTCCCTGTATTATCGAGATTTTTACCTCTAGGCTGGTTCTCTCCCGTCGTAGTCACTCAAATACCTCTTTTGGGCATTTTTGTAACTTGTCCGGGGGTGAGATTCAAACTCGTGACTTTGGATGTTAACCACTACGCCGGGGTCACCCCCTTCAACAATTAACTCTGTACTGGTGTTGAGGCTTTTGAAGCAACGTTATGAAACAAATCACGTACAACTTTTCATAAGAATCTTAGAAACAACGAGAAAAGTCGTTTTCGTACACTTTCGTTAATGTAGGTGCAGAACTTTTTCTTTCTACATCGAAAGATAATCGAACCGATCCACACAAAAATAAGCCCCCATTATTAAAAACCCTTCATGGATTTTCTTCCCTTTATCTTTAATGACCATAGCCACTATTGTTGCGACAATTACTTTAATATATAGTTAACAACTATAAACTAATAATCGTCTGATTAGTTTCAACAATATGTCAGATGGTAGTAGTCAAATAACGATAGCTAAATATACGGTTAAGGTTCCGTAAATTTAATGAAAATTTTCGCGAATAAAATTGTTCCTCTACTCTATGCTAAGGTTGGTCAAGGTATAATACTGAAAATAAATTATTTTTCGATGACAATATTAATATGTGTTAATGTTGAGTATACAATGACGGACAATTCATTAAGACCAAAGCCCGATTTTCGTACCAAATGGTTCTGTTTGGAAACTTGTCTTTCATTTTACCGTGAAATAGTTTAGCTGGCTTTTTGGCTATAGCCAAGAAACAACCTGAATTTTTATCTGTAACAAATTCATAATATTTCATTCACCACATTAGCAGTTACAGACACCACTTACGACAAAAAAATAAAACCACCTTTTGATCAATGAAAATTAAGTTTACTTCTAGACTACACCCTAAATTTCATCTCAATTGGTTAACGGTAAAATGAAAGACAAGCCACAACATGAGCATTTTGTATGAAAATCGGGCTTTAGGTTTGTCATATTGTCCACCACTTTACATGGTTGAACCCAGCTAAAACTATGACGTTTCAAGTGTTACAATATTCAATATATCTTATGTCAAAAATAAAGTTACGATTATATTATCAAACCATATTTTATTATGCGGGAGTATTCATTAAAGATCGCTGCACACTTAAAAAAAGAAGTTTAAATATTTTACAAGATTAATCAGAAACAATTTTTAAGCTAAAAATTGTATCCTCAACAATCGATACTGAAGATCGGTAATTGTAAAAATATCCCTCTCTTATTTATAGGTGCATACGTTGGTTGAAAAGCGACTGTATATTTTAACTGTCTTCCTTTTGTGCAGTCATTATTATCTTTTTTCATTTTCAATGAAGATCTTTTTGCATGCTTCTTTAATTTAATACTTTTGTGAAGATGTTTAAATGTTTCAAATACAGAACATCATAACCGTTAAAACTATAAATTGTTGAGGGAAATATCTTCTCATCAACACGAGACCCTAGGAGTGGACAGAAATTTCTGCAAGAACCAAAAATATAAAGAGAAAGTATTGATAGTTCCGTTAGAGTACGGCAGGCTATGAAAATTGAATTAGAACAGTTGAAATTTAGCGGAGCGCTATTTTGAAAGCCAGTACCCGATCAAACACATAATCTTTTACCAAGCTGCCTAAAAGCAGTCTAGGCAAGCGGGGTAAAAAAAGTTGTGTTTTCTAAACTTCTAATTGAAAATGATTTCGCACCTATGTAGACTTTGGGAAGTGTAAACAGAAATTTACATATCGCTAGAGCACGGGACGGTAGTACATGAGCACGATCAGGCGCGCACTCTTTTGCCTGTCAAAGGGGATACCTCTCCCTCTGACGGTCTTATGTTGATGACAAGATATTTCCTTCAAACTTTATAATTACGTAATTCACGCTTGTAGTAAAAAGAACATAATTAGTGAAATGCATTAAAACTAAATAAGATTTTCAGCCACAGATCGTATCTCAGTATGTAAGAGATCATTCTATTAATTCTGTTTTTTTTTTACTCTAAGGCTTCAGCTACTCATTATCACGTGTTTCGAAATCACCAAAATACTCATATGCCACTCTGTGCAAACAGTTTGGATTGTAATAACCAACAACTCTAGAAACCCAAATAACCCATAGCGATTCACCTAGATCTACCTTCAACCGGCTCCGCACAGCACAACATTCACCCGCAGTAGTACACGATCGCTATAAGTAGTCACTAATCATAGGCGCTATGAGATGATCAAGACTTATTAACACACATACAACCCCGGTTGCGATTGATGAGTGCGATATAGATTCATTTTATGTAATCATCTCTCACGAGCGCATCTGACAACCCTCGCCTGCCAGGTGGTTGTAGCATTGGCATACGAAACCATTGATGCCCAAAATTACCCCGCCCGCTCAGAGCTGAAGAAGTATTCAATTACCTGACTAAGTACATCAGCAACTGCTTCGGGGGTATACATTCGTCGTTCTCCATCTCCTGCTCGCTGAAGCCGCCTTCCATTTCGATCCTACGTACCGCCAGCCGACGATTTACGGCCAACGGTGTCTTCATCGATGCCTCGAAGATCGCCAGCTTCTTGCGGAAATATTCACGGGTTTGTTTTTCGTTCTCGAACTGACTGAGATCTACTTCCTCTTCTTCGTAAAACCACTCAACATCAAGACCTTTCCTCGGATTAATGAACATTTCCCCTATATCCGATGAATCCTTCCGACAGGTGCCACGATAAACGCACGACGAATCATCTGAAATCATACGCGACACTTGACCTGACTTTTGCTGGTTCCCGAAGTGGCCCTCGGACAGCAGGTCCATTAACGATGGATCTCTACTCATCATTGTCTCTCAAAACCGAACTTGCGCCAAATACTTGTTCTTTAAAAATGCTCTCCGAAAATAAAATGTTTTCACACAAACAATGCTTCTGGGACTCACTCGAATTCCGTAAATATCTTGCTCGGTTCAACTTTTACTTCGAACTGATCGCGAAAAATCGAAATGCAACCGTCACTAGCTCGCGATCCGACGGCCAGGCCTCTTCTCTCACACTGACTCACTCTCGGACTAACTGGCTGACTGCGTGGAATTGGCAATTGGGTGGGTTTCTTCGTTTGTATTCTCGTTTTCGTCTGCTTTTTTTTTATTTCAATGTTTATTTACCTCCCAAACGGACCACAGATCTGTCGATGATCGACGATAGCAGCGGGATGGTGCGTTGTGTTTACAGTGCAATCTCGCGCGTAAATCGTATGGTTTGAAAGGTGCGCGGGTTCTCGCACGAGTATTGATACACGGAAAAGAGAGCGCTCTCGTACAGTTAGAGATCTTTGTGGTTTCCGTACTTGTCTCTCCGGTGGGATTGATGGGATGGGATGAAGCTCTGCAGCTGGTTGTCCAAGAAGACGGCGGATGAAGACGGGTATACTTTCCCAAGATCAAGGTCGTTTGCGAGTGCGCTCCGCTGATTTGCTAGGTGTCTAATGTCTAGCGGTGGCGGTGCAACGGCCGTCGGTCAACTCGTCGAGCGTTGTGCCGTGGAACGGGAATATCTGCCGGTGTCGTAGTTGGCTGGTGAGATAGTGGGTTTCTTTGTTTTAGCTTTTGAGTTAATGTTTATTTGAAAGGTTACCAATGCGAGAATGGTATGGAGTAGCAGGGTAGTAGGGAAGTAAAACCGAGTGATGATCTTCAAAAATGTGCTTGGGAAGCAATTATTAATAGCTGTGCAAAATGGTTGGCTTGAGGAAGTTTGACATTTTAGGCGATTATTGCTATAGGAATTTTTAACGAAGCTTAAATTTATAAATTAATGATTAAAAGAGGTACTGAGCGCTAGGCATCAGCCACCAATCGTTGAAATCTTTGAATGAAACTAACATTACACTTCGGCTAGCTAGCTAGGCTTGTTCTTATTTCCAAAATTATTTCTTAAGCTCGACATTCTCTCATCGTCAAAATATGATTTTCCTTCAAATAGAAACATTTAAAATTAAACATCATCAACTTTCCATTAGATCTAAGTGTTCGACAATAAAAATGTCCCTAAGCTGCAGAATTTTGATGTTCAACAGTGACATTTATCTTGTGTAGTTTTTTTTCTATGACCTCTTCAATTCGCCTAACTTTTTTCACAAAACAAATCGCAAATAACGGATTGTTTTACGAACTTAATACGAAACAACGATTTTTTACTTTTGCTAACGAACCTATTTCGTAAAACATGTTATGAAGATTGTAACTCATATAGTTTCAGTTGATGGATACAGTTCCTATTTATGGACTTCACCAGATTAGGCTTAACAAGAATGATATCATAGTTGAGTTAAACCGATGTATTAGATCATCCAAGAAATATTTCAAGTAACGTGTAAAGATTTACAAGTGAAACATTTGATTTTTTTTAAAGTATTTGGTATATGTATTACCCCTGGATTTCTTTGAAGTAACCCAACAAACATCAATGCTGAATAACTGTTCTTTCAAACAAATTTGGAGAAATTGTTCAACTTTTTCTACTAGAAAGCTGAATAACTTGTCCACATTTCTTTAAACAAGCGGTTATTCGACACTTATGTTTGTTGGAAAATCAAGCAAAATAATGAGTAAAACAATTGATCTAAGTAATCTGAAACTCCCTGGAGGTCTTAAATTGTACAAGCGTTTTCCAAGAGGTTCAGAGATCCTAGTAAAAAATGTTGGATTGAATTGATGTTCGTTGTCATCCAAAACCCTCTGAAGTAAGATACTACAATCTACAAACTTAATACGAGATATGTTGGTAGTTTATGGATTCATTTTATATTGCTAGAGATTCAGAAATCTATAATAACCCGGTATCACATAAAAATAACAAAATTGTAACAAACCTTATTACGACTAACTGATTTTGATATAAATTTATTAAAGGCGTTTTCATCTGGATAATTGTATAACATACTTATAACAAATTAAGATATAATGTCACACGAGGCACAATCTGCGTAAATAAATAAATAAATCTAACACTACCTGATGTGATTTTGCTACATCGTAACAAAACTGTTTCAAAGTTTGTTTTGTTTATGTTATATGTATATCATAGTTTGCTATAATTTTGTTACCTCTTAAGGATTTTTTGTTGTAATGCTTGTTATTTTAACTACATCCGCGATATAACTTCTAACAATCTCTGTTATAAAAACAGCGTAAGTGAATAACAAAACATGAAATAATTTTGTTGTTTCCTTTTGGTGGGGAAGTAAATTAGATTAAATTAATGTTCTTTTGCATCCCAGTTCTTCAGGTCTGAAGATCAACAAGTGGATTGAATTGGTGATTGTTGTTATCTAAGAACTCAATGAAAATTAGATCTTACGATCTACAAGCCATGACATTTTCTGAATTCAGTTTATATTCCTAGAAGTTAGTTGATTCTCTTTGTCCTTCAAGAATTTGCTTAGGTAAGATCTAAAGCCCTACCAGCATACCAAGAGTTCTTTGTGGTAGAGCGGTAATAGGACTCACTTTCATGCCTGACCACTAAACATAATCCTTATTCTCTGTTTGCCTTCTCCCCAGGGATCACGGTGAAGCCACTGATTCCGGGGACGGCTGTGCTCGTGCACTTCTAATATCCTCTCAGCTCTTACTGGAGGCTGTTTCAAGTACTCATCGAGACGTGTACCGATGTGGAGTAGCCGACCGTCATGACGTAATCTCTTTCACGCTCCCACATCTTGACGCAGTCGACTCGAGTAGTCCCCGACGGTAGGTTACCCTACGCCACCGAAGAGTTGCCCGGCGGTAGACATACTCTCGAAACCGATTCTTCTGCTGCTGCTGTTCACTCCAATACGTGCCGACCGATATGATGCCGAAGTCAGCCCAGCGATTCCGGTGGAGCCTGGCGTCCGGTTTGCTGGCGCCCCAACGACTAGTCCCCGGCGGTGGATCTAGACTACTCATACGGAGAGTTCCCCAGCGCAGGAATTTTTCCCGAACCGATCAGTCTTCATGCCACTTTATCCACTCGCATAGGGTGCCGAGGTCGGTCCAGCGATTCTGGGTGGAGTATGACTTCCAGTTTGCTGGCGCTCTGACGACCCGGACCACTCAGTGATTGCTTTGCACTGACTTGCAGTGGCTCTTGTCAGCGACGCTGGATCATTGGTCACTTCACCACTTCCTCTGCAGCTATCCTCGTTATTGTCCTATTGACAGCGTTCCATATGTCTTCTTCGCGGCACATCTCTCAACAAAATTGTCGACTGTCACGCCGGAAATATCCATGCGCACCCTGCGTGTCCAGGTTCACGCACTCTGGGCAAAAATGTGAAGAAGCGTGACCAAACCGATGCAGAAACTTCCGGAAGCAGCCGTGCTCGGACAGGAACTGCTTCAGATAGAAGTTCACCTCTCCTTGCTTCCTATTCACCCAAGCTGACACATGTGGGATGAGCCGGTGGGTCCACCTTCTTTCCACCGCATAGTCCCGCTATTGCTGCCAACGAGTCCGTTCTGACGATTCTCCTCGCATTTCGAGTATCCCTCCGCTGATAGCATTCGACGTCCTCGACCAGGGTGACGCAAATGGGCATCATGCCAGGGATAACACATACTACCTCCGACGAAATTATTCTGTAGGCGCTCGCGACTTGCATGACCACAAGTCGGGATACCCTGTTCAGCTTCCCACGATTGCGCTCAGTTGTCAGCGCCACGACTTAGGCTTGGACTCCATACCCCAGAATTTAAGTTCCACACTCGCCAGAAGTCGCCTATTGCTGCTTCTCGGCCTACCGACGTTCGGCATGATCCTCGCTATCGCATTGACCGCATTCGTCGCCTTTTCGCCGGCGTAGTCGACGTAGTTGGCGTAGTCGATTGTAAGATTCGTCTTATTGAAAAATGTTTTTAGAATTACATACGTGTAAGTTCTAAGCTTAGAAAAACTACACCTTTGCTTCCTTTAAAATTTACAATCGAGCACCAGCCAGCTTTGGGTTGTAGATTGAATAAAGATACTTAATGAGATTCTCAAGTCTTTTAATATTAACCTTAATATTCTGAATGAAACAACACTTTATAATGTTCTATTTTTCAATGCTTTGACCCAATATATTATTACTTCTTTCAAAAAATTAGAAATCTATTCATTTTTTTTAGAAGGTTTTATGATCAAAAGAAATTAATCAAATCTAAGACTTTTATTGCAGAAATGACAGTTTTTATCGTTGGTTTCAAGTAATTTTTGATTAAAGCTTCAATATCTTTGAAAATTAATAAAACCAAAAACAACTTTCAATTGAGTTCTATCAATCAATCATCTAGCCAGAGTTTGGGAAGTTAAAGTGAGTCTATCTAATGAGATTATATTTACTTTCTCTACAAAACTCACTTTCTAATGTTGCATCGATGAATTGTTTGAAAATTTTATTCTAACATTAAATTAACCGATTGTATTCAATTGTTGTTCAAAGGAAAGCATTTTTCGCCATATTTTTATTAATTTCACAAATTTTTGCTTCATGTAAACCCGTCAAGTTATACAGGCTTATTTAGTTATCCTAAAACTCTTCATCTCAATACCAAACAAAAGATCATCACACGAATTTTACCGCCCTACTGAAATTGCATTGAATTCAACTTACTTTGTTGCTTCGATGGATTTTAGCTTATCGTCATTGGATATTTCCTATATAAGGGCAAGCGACTCAAACTTTTTCCAGATGTTGAATTACTGTTCTCGTTCAAACTAATGAGTACTTAGCAAAAATCCCAGTGGATCATTCAGACTTATAACAAAAGTTAGTTTTCTTCCAGCAACGTTTTTCGCATGCCTAAGCAATCGTTGATAAGATCAAATCAAAGCCAAAACTGAAACCACACTGAAACACTTTTACTTCAGTAGTAAAGAACACTTAAATCATCCGAAATAATAACACACAATGCGGTAGTACCCCGAAAAAACGAAATAAAGCTCCGAACGGATGAAACGTATATCACACACAAAGGAAGCAGATAACTCCTGCCTAGCTGCCGCGCAAAACACAAAACTCGCCGATAAAGCGCCCGCGGTTCCAGCAGTTCCACGCACAAATCACTGATCTCTTAAAGAGCTGATAGTCAGTCTGTGTATCGGCCAGGGGCAAAACAAAATAAAACTTTTCCATGCAAAGCAAGCGCAACAAGTTCTCCTCCCTTACGAAGTATGCACGAGTTCGGTTTGCCTAATGAGATCGATCTCGATCGAGCACTGAGCTGATACTAATTGGCATCGGAGAACGGGGCAATGATTTTATTCCAGAACTCCCCGGCCGATGGCGATCGACGACTGTGCTGGCAAGCGGTTCCGATATAGTAAGAAGGCATGTAGGTGGCTAGTTGTTGTTCTGTAGAGTTTGTTGTCGTCGATAAGGAAGGTGCAAAAAAGAGGCACGATCGAACGGTCACTCACCACAGACACATTAGCGTCTCAAACAATCTTTAACATCGCGGTTTGGTTTGTTCTCACCGCGCTTCTGAACGTGCCGAGACCGATCAGAACGGTGACAATATGTATGCATAGCAGTAGGAACTGAGTGAACGGTGCTCACGATTTGTAAACATGTATGCCTGATCTGATACTGAGTACGGGATGAGCGAAGGGGTAGCTTTTTATTGAGCAGCTGTACAAGTGGTATGTTAGGAGTTGAGTTCTTGATCGCAAGGGTGTGCAATATGGTAATGTTAAAACCAACCGGGTGCTATATGGCTATGTTTTCGAAGTGCAAATCAGAAATGCAATGTATCAAAAAATTATAAAAACACTAAAAGAAGCTACAATCAAAACAAGAGCTTTCAGCTTTTAGGAATGCATGTTTCCACGTGAGCTTAGTGGACATGCAAACTATCGGCAAAGATTGCTTGTTGTGAATTTCGTGTCCGTTAAAAAGATTTCTGCTGTTAATATTTTTAGCGATCGTAGATCCCAAAATTAGGCAATATCTTATTTAATTAAATGTTTTCCAAAATATTTTGATAAAACGATTTTTTTTTTTCAAAAACAAGTACAGGTAAAAATTAAAATTTAATTTACGGATTTATTTATTTATTGTTCATTATCAACAGGCTAGGCAAAGACTCAATGATGTTATTCATTTCCAAATTTAATTAAAAAAAAGAGAAAAGAAGAAACATAAAAATGTTGGTCAAAACAAAGGTTTATACTAAAAATAATATAATAGGTAATGCATAATTTAATTAGGTAATCCTTTTGGCAAACATACGAAGAAGCACATCACGAGTAATGTGAACATCGCATACAGATGATACTCGGTTGGACGTATATTCAAGTCCAGAAATCGCAACATTAACTCTAAAGTTCGAGCGTCTTAGGGGTGACCTTAACATAATAGTATAACGTAGCGGTCGAGGGTGAACATTCAGGTCTTGAGGAAAGCCTCGCAATCAGTTCACCCATGTTGAATCTTGGCGACCGCCAAGGCAATGCTAGTGTCTCTTCTTATTCGGAAATAAGAATTAGTTAATTAGTTGAAACTTTTGTACCTGGGCAGTCGAAACGGATCTTGACAAGGCAGTCTTCGAAGAGAAAAACGAAGTAAGCGGCGTTGAAGCGATGCGATTCTCGCAGCACGGTTGTTGTAGTGAGGGTTCCAAACTGCAAAACAATATTCAAATGTCGATTGTATCAGTGCACTACAGTGAAGCGATTTCAAGTTTTTATACCGGTGAAGTTTTTAACCATCCGGAATACATTAGGGGTCATGTTTTAGACGCTTTATCAACAACTTATGCATATGAGTAGAGGTCGCCTTCCTGGCGTGACAAATCAGCCTCAGGCTTAAAGTCACGTTAATACGAAACAATAACAACAACAACAACAACGATAACAACTTATGCAATGTGTTGTCTGAAAGAAAGGTTGTTTATCTTATTGATGCATTCGATTTTTAGGCCAAGCAGATCGTAGTCGACTATAAGTGGCGAATCCAAGATTACAATTCTATATTTATTGCACTTCAGTTACCTGGTGAGAACTACCGAGCGAGAACTATTTTTAACGCGGCCTTCAGTCTTATTTCCCAGATCATCTTCCGCCGCTTATCGGTGCTAGCAAGCAGATTTATAGTATGTCATCAAGCCGGTTTTGTGGACGGGCGACACCAGACCAACTGTTTATGATGTAAAAGATCCTTAAAAAGTGTCGTGAATATCAAGTCCATACGTATCACCTGTTCATCGACTTAAAAACCGCATATAATACTATTGATCGTGAAGAGCTACTGGAAACTATGGACTAGAATGTTCTCCCGAGAAACTATAATACCAAGACTGATCGAGACTACAATAGGTGGTGTACAATGTTGCAATGTTGGGTGAAGATATCGGATTCGTTATTGGAGTCATTTGAAATACGCAAAGACTTCGACAAGGTGATGGTTTTACCTAGCTCCTGTATAATATTGCCCTAGCAGTTGGTGTGAAACGTGCAGACTTAAACATGTGGGGTACGGTTTTCAATGAATCCAACCCGTTCATCTGTTTCGCTGACAACGTGGACATTGTTGCTGATCAGTACACCGAACTGAAACGTGAAGCAGTTAAGCAGTAGAGTGTCTGTTGGTAGGAGGAACCGAGCATGAGAGAGCTTGCATAGGCAGATCTATGACAATCAACGGAAATGAGTTCGAGGTGATGGATGAATTTGCGTACTTTGGATCATCGGTTACGTCGGATAAAACTACAGCAGGTAAATTCGGAGATGTATGTGTTGGTGTAGTTTTGCACTATGTTTATACAAACACTTTTAGGTTATGTCCGATTGTTTTCATTCGGAGTTTATCTTTTACCAGCGATGAAGGAGTTTCGTGCTGTGGTGATAAAAAAGTTTTTGAAACGTGAGCGCCCGGGTGCTATTTTCAGAAATTTGAAAAACCTCGGAGTAAAGCGGGATTTTGTGTACCGAACCATCCGAAGGTACCGTGACACCTGCTCGTTGGATGACCGGAAGCGATCCGGTCATACTCGTACGGTGCGGACTGCACGAGTTGTTAAAGTGGTCAGGGAACGGATTAGACGAGTGATGGTTTGTGGAGAAATTTGCAAGCAAAGAGGCAATTACCACTAGTTTTCATCTAAATAGGCGTTAAAGTGAATGCCGTATATTATAAAACGGAAGTTTTGGAGTAAGTTGTCAAGCCATATGTACAAGAGGTGTTTGTAGATGAGCACTATGTTTTTCAGCAGGACGGAGCGCCATCGCATACTGCAAATCTCGTTCAGGGCTGGTGCCGAGAAAATTTGACCGACTTTTTGGACAAGAATGAATGGCCTCCCAGTTCACCAGATCTGAATCCCTTGGATTTTTTCGTATGGTCATACATGCTGTCAAAGATAAATGACCACAGGGCGTCTAATATGAACCAATTCAAAACCGTAATCAAACGAATTTGGGTAGAAATGCCGATGGAAGTCGTGCGTGCCGCCGCCTGTGACGGTTTGGAAAAACGTCTGGAGCTGGTAAGAAGGTTGAAGGCGGTGTTATTCCAAAACATAAGCTGTAATTGATCAGTATTATATTGCAATATAATGGGTAAAGTTATCAATAAAATCTGGATTCTCTATTTGAAATAATTAGAGTTTTATTTTGTATGAGAATATTTTGGACACGGTGTACTAGCATAAGTCCGGGACAGTGCTCGAAGAGGACTTGCAAGCAACGTGTGCTCATGACAGCCTTCGGTGATGTAAATGAAAACGGCGGATGGAGGAGAAGAGGAAAAATAAGAATGCCAGACAACAATTGTGTTTGCCGCAAAAATGGTATTTGCCTAGAATCAAGACGCAGAGGCGCAGAGCGAGAATGATAGTTGGACCAAGTGGAGCAAGATCTTGGAAGTGTGGGACACTACAAAAACTAGCAGACAAGCAACTCTCAATCGAGTTTCGTGGCGAAACATAGTAACACAGATGCGGTCCTAATGGGACGTTGGACCAGCACAAGTAAGTCAGTTAGCTATGTGGTGTTTAAAATTTAGTCATTTCTGACTTAATTTCGTTAAAAATGAAATAACTAAAATTTAAGATAATCAAGTTTGGATTGAAAATTTTACAATGCAACCAAATCTATCTGATGATTTGATGACTCAGTTTGAAGTTAAGCAGATCGACCGTTTATATATAGACCTCTTCTGTACTAATGACTTTGTAAATGCATGTAGAACACTACGATGAGAGCCAGAAAAACACTCTAAAAGCGTAATAGGCTTGAAATAAAAAGAGGGAAAATTGGAATATTTGTATACATGAATGCATTTGCATTTATTTGCGCCTTATATAAGAATGCCTTGCAGACATTTATGAGGTTTCTGACTAAACTACGTGTTGTCACCTGCACTTAAAAAAACACTTTTTGGAAAAGAATTTTACGAGCAAATTAGTAGAACGATTGTTATCGGATAGCTAGCAAAATTAAAATTAACACTTCATTTTTTTACTTGATAAAACGTGTAAATAATAAAACACTAAAAAGGTGTACATGCGGTCACATTTGCGCATGTTTCATGGTGATAAAGACTGTATTCGATGAAATGTGGATACACAAAATAGGTCACCAAAATTTTTCCTTGAGCCCGATTCTTTTCAAACTTTCTGGAAATAAAGTACTGCTAAATGGTTAAGTTTTGACATCATTGGTTTATTGAACCTCTTCTCCCAGCCCAAATGCCCGCACCTTTGCCTTGACCCCTTTCATCAAATTTTGGGCAATGATAGGACCGACTTGCTTACTTACTTTTAACCACACTTTCTTTGGTTCAAGTTCATTTTCTATCAGTTTTGGAGTTTTAACGAGCTTTGCTTTCATTATTGCCCAAAATTTTTCAATTGGGCGAATTTCCGGAGTGTTTGGAGGGTTGACGTCTTTTGGTACAAAAACTACATTATTATCTTTGTACCAGTCTAAGACGGGCCGGGCATAGTGGCAAGATGTCAAATCCGGCCAAAACAGTGTCGGCTCATCGTGAGATCTCAAGAAGGGCAGAAGTCGTTTTTGGAGGCATTCGTCCTTTGAGATTTGTCCGTTGACGGTCCCAGGGGTGAAGAAGGGCTGACTCATTTTGCCACATCCGCAGATCGCTTGCCAGACAAGGAATTTTTTGGCGAATTTCGACAGTTTCTTCTTCCGTACACTCTCTGCAACGGCCAACTTAGAGATGGCGACGTAGTGTTCCTGTCCTGGCATTTGTTTGGTGTCGGCTTTAATGTAGGTCTCATCGTCCATCACAATGCAGAACGGTTTTGTGAGCCACTCCCTGTACAGTTTTCTTGCACGAGTTTTGGCCACCGAGTTCTGTTTATCGCTACGGTTCGGTGCCTTCTGGACCTTGTACACATGTAATCCAGAACGTTTCATTGTTTTCTGCATAAAACAAACTGAAACTTTCGCCTTTTTCGCAACATCCCTGATCGAAATGTTGGGATAACGCTTAAATTGGTTCAATACTATCCTGGCCTTCTCCGGATTTGATGTGCCACGTTTTTTGCCACTACCATTTTTCCGCTTGGTTGTCTTACGGTCCTTGAACGTTTTGATCACATGAGCTACGGTTGAATGTGCGATTCCGAGCTGTTTTCCGATCCATCGATGAGAAGCGTTTGGGTTTTCGAAGTAACTTCATTATGACTTAGCAAGTCATATTTATGTTATCTCAACCGAATGGCAATAAGTATGCTACTAGGGTTCCGGCTGCTGAAATCGCATGGGGCCAAACGGAACTTTGTCTACACGACCATCAGGAGACGTCTTCGACCAACGACCTTGCGAGATCAGGTCGGCTGCGTTCAGCGAGGACGCCACAGGCCATCAAAGTCGCGAGGGAGCGGATTCGGCGCAAAAAGAACCTGCTCAATCCGGAAAACGGCTGCTGATCTCAACGTTTTCATCGGGACCACTCACACCATATTCAGCAAGGATCTTGGTTATAAGCCTTACATAAAACGTAAGGTCCCTGGCGTTTCGAACGCTACCAGTAAAAAGCGGTTGGATCGAGCCAGGATGATCCTCTGTCGGCACGCTGGTCAGGAATTCGTTTTTTTTTCGGCCGAAACCAGATCGATTCGGCCGAAACCAGTTAGTCGGTGATGGTTTTGGGGGCAGGTTGCAAACGTGGTAATGTCCCCTTGGTTTTTATTGACAAAAAAAAAGTCAAAATCAACGCGGCGTACTACAAAACTGAGGTTTTGGAGAAGTTTGTTGCCCTCAGTCTCTGAAGCCTTTACGGAAATGAGCACTACGTGTTCCAGCAGGACGGCGCACGACAAATGTGTTCCAAGCCTCGTGTCGGGACAATTTAACCGACAAAACATTGTTGCCTCCCAGCTTCCCGGATTTGAATCCTCTCGACTTTTTTGTTTGGTCCTATATGATGTCGATGCTGAAAGAATACCAGGTCAGCACATTAGACCAGTTCAAGGAGGTAATTCTCAAAATCTGGGACGAAACGCCCAGAGCCATAACATTATATTTTGATATGGAGAGGTGATTCCAAGAGAAATGTTGTTAACGTTCTTTATAAACATTGCTTTCAATAAAATGAACCCCGCAAAAAACAAATTAGTTATTGACAAAAAGTTTATCCGAACACACCGTGTAGATGCCAATATAATTTTGACATGTTTTTTTTTTTCATTTCTGCCATCTCCTCCTATATAGTTCATTGAAAAAATGTTCACCAAATTCTCAGTTTTTGAAGAAAAAAAAATTAATATTTTGGAATAACTACGACATTATCAAGACATTATGTTAGGAGATATTCTTGTTAGACCTTCAATCTGTTTATAGATAAGGCTGGGATTTATTTCTTCCACTGAGATCTTCTCAAATTGCAATCTTTGACTTTGTTTACCCAATTAAATATGTTCTGATTGGGCAAACGTATTTTTGCATATAAAAAGTAATAAACGACCCATACAAAATTGATAATAGTGCAGTGAAAAACGCATTTTTGACCTCATTTTGGTGAAAATCCATGAAAACATTGAAATGATCCATAAAATTCATCACTCTGATCCATACTTTATATAAAATTTAGCAATAAAATGTCAAAAATGTACCGATTTATATCTAGGGTATGATCGTTTAAAGTGTACGGATTACTCATAAAAATATTGCAAATGATCCATAAAAGGTTCAATGCCTTTCCTAAACTTGTAAAATTGATCCATAGAATGTAACCTTTGTGCAATTAAATATATTAGTATATATATTCCATAAAGTATTTGAAATTTTCCATAATAAATTGTTAATGAACCATAAGCTTATAAAAATGATACATAGTAAATCAGCTTTGTTCGCTAAACTAAATTGTATATTCTATAAATTATGCCTGCTTTTTTCAGGTTGGGGCTCTTTTTTTGTTAATTTTGATCCATAAAGATTGCAAAATTGATCCCTAACTGCGTTACTACTCAGATTTAGTGACATGCTCGTTTTTTCAGGTATTCGGATAAAATATCTTCAGGAGCAATAAAGAAGGATTTGGGTAGCCGTATTGAGGATTGAAGAACTAAGGCGGCAGAAAGCTGTCGATGTTTCGACATCCGAAGTGTTAAGATAGCGTATATTAGATTCCAGGCAAACGACTGATTTAAGCATGTGCCCGGTATAAGGCAAACGGAGGATGTTTTAACGTAGGACTACGATTCTCTTTTCTATACCGGATGCCAATTCAAAATTTTGAAAAAAGAGCGCGTCACGCAAAAGTGAAAGGTTTCTGAACGCTTATAACTCTCGTTTGACTAAACAGAATGGCTTCATTTGTACACCATATGATCAGAAAAACTTACAAACGTTTTGGATTAAAATTTCAACTAGGTGCTATTTGTATAAGTAGTTAGATTTTTTACTTAAAATGACCTGCGTTTTGCTCCAATACAAATATCCGTATGAACAGGTTGAAAATATGTTTTTTTTCCTATTCGGGTCCTCAAAAATGGCTAAGGAAACGTCCATTAATTATGTCACGCAAAAAGTGAATTTTTATAAAAAAAAACCCCACCCCCCCCCCCCTTGTCACGATTTTTGGACGGACCTTCCGATTTTTTTGTATGGATTGTCACATTTTCCTAAACCCCCATCCTCCCTTACTGCGTGACATAATTAATGAACCTTCCCTAACCAATGGTTCAAACTGTCTTCTTCTTTTTATTTCATTTAATTTCACTCCATGTTCAATACAGCAATAGCCCCTCAGCTGCAAAATTATTTTGCTTTGTTGCCGGTGTCTGGTTTTATAACTGAAGCTCGTCCCCTCTTATGAAATTTGCTTCGTACTGCATGTTTATGCCTCTCTTCTTTCGAGGCAATACTATCAACGCCAGTATAAAGCACTCGATTCGAACCAAAATGATTTCATAGGGATATTCAAGTTCGATTGAGCGGCACGTACGGTTGTGTTTTTTCGCTCTCACGTTACGAAGATATTTTCTCGTTTTTATTTTATCTCGCCCGTTTTCTCAAGATTGCGTGTCTGGCTCGCATATAATCGCCTGCGCTTGCTCATTTAGAAGCCAGAAGGAAGCGCTGCAAAGTTTTGCAAGTTTCCCCGCTCGACCTATTGCCGTGGCAATGAGTCGTAAAAATCGATAATCCGCGTGGGCGGCATCCGTTGCCAAAGCCATACCGGAGCCGAGCACCTTCCAGCGGAAAACGATGTTTGTGCCAAATAGATTACTAGAATCATCTCAAGTATCTTGCCGTCGGCCATTCAAGGCAACAAGGAGTTTAATAAACTACTATCCTGAACTGGAAACAGCACATGATGGTGTCCTGCTGGCGAAATATACCGAATATATAAATTGATTTCTAGCGTGTATCATACCCACTATCCTTTTCAGGATGACTAATTAAATTTTAAAATAAAACAGTTAGTGTTTAATATTATCAATAATAGAACATTTTGTTTGAGGCATTCATTCGAGAGTGGTAAATTCGACAGCGACTTTTCATAAAACCCGAACTGAAAAACGTAAGCAATGGCTCAGTAAGTAGAAAATGTTATAAGAACCCGTCGCTTCAAAGCAAAATAATAAAAACATTTTAATATTAACCAACCATATGTGTTATGATATGTATAAATAAGATGATACCATTATTTCTATACACCAACGCGGTCCTACGTGAACCTCGCGGTTGTATCCCTGATATAACCCACCTCTAATTTTTTGGTAGTTAGGTCCGACGAGCGATAGAGAGTTCGACAGCAAGCGTCTGCCCGGCATAATTTAAATCAAATTTTCTGAAACAACAGTTTAATCAAGTCATAAATTTGACCTGCAGTCCTTTGTGTGCAGGAGAGCTATTTACCAAATTTCTTGACAAGCATGTGTCGCAGCTGCGGGGAGGTCAAATAATGTAAAGTGCACAAACTTGGTTTGTTATGAATCATTTTTTAAGATTATGATTTGTTTTACAAACTATTAGAGATCATTGGCAATTTATGTATGGAACATTTACAATAATTTATGGCTGATATGCACATATGTTAGTGCAGAAATGTTACATTCTGTGGATAAACTTTGCAAGTTTAAGGAAAGTTATTGAACCTTTCAAGTATCATTTACAACATGTTAATGGGAAATCCGAACAATTATATTATCTTGTTAATGGGAAATCCGAACGATTATTGACATTTTAATGCTAAATTTTGTTAAAAGTATGGATCATATTGATGAATTTTTGAGATCATTTCTATATTTTTTTGTAGATATTCACCAGAGTCATTTTTGTGGATTTTCACCAGAGTCTTATGGGTCAAGAATGCGTTTTTATAGAACGATTTTCAACTTTTCATGCATCATTTCTTCAGTTTAAAGGTGCAAACTTAGGGCTGCCGAAGTTCTTTACGTGCACGTGCATCACTTTTATGGATCATACATATTATTTTAAGTGCACAAAATTGATTTTATATGGACCATATTTAGAAGTTTATGGTTCATTTTTCAAACCTATTATGGATCATTGGCGATTTATTTATGGAATATTATTAATAATTTATTGATCATGTGCATATATTTAAGTTCACAAACGTTACATTCTAAGGATCAATTTTACAAGTTTAAGGAATGATATTGAACCTTTTTTGGAACATTTGCAATATGTTTATGGGTAATCCGTACACTTTTATCAATCATACCCTAGATATATAACGGTATATTTTTGATATTTTATTGCTTTTATGGATCATTTTAATTTTTTTTATGGATTTTCATCAGAACCTTATGAGTCAAGAATACGTTTTTTATGGAACGAGTTTCAATTGTTCATGGATAATTTCTTCAGTTCAAAGGTTCAAACTTAGGGCTGCCGTTCTGATTGTACATTAACATTATACATAATGCGTTCTTTTAATTTACAGCGGAACATTACTATTATTCTAAATTATTTTCCTCATATTCTGGAAAACATGTTATGTGATTTTTTTTTTGTTCATAGAATTTATCGCCTAGTGTATTAAATTCTATACTTTTATGCAAATAAGAACAATAAAAACGTTAGATGAATAAAGATGTTGAAAAATTGAAATTATTAGTTTAAGTTCCAGAGGTAGACAATCATGGCCTATCAAATATGAATGACTCTCATGCTTCAGTGTATCTTATTCTTAAAAAAATGTCAGATGAAACTGCGAGGATTTGCTGTCTACGGTTTTTAAGCCTCCGAGTATTAAAAATTGATAATTGGTTTATACGCTTTGGTTTGGTTTGGTTTCATCTAACGTAAAACGGTTTAAGCATAATTGATTGTTACAGTCAACAAAAATAATTCTTCCATTTGTTAGGGAAAGTGTTATCTTCTTTTCGGCCTGCGACGACGTTATGTCAATTCCGGAGAAATTTTCGAAATGAGCGAATCTGTTTTTGTGAACAAACATTTCAATGGACGTTTTTTAGCGAATAAACACTCAGTTAGGAAAATTAGGACCACAGTTGGATAGAGGCAGCCTTCTTTTACCCGATTGTGGTCTTAGTTTATGAAATTTAGCGTTTATTCGTGAAGAATCGTAAAATTGTTTGTGTACAAAAGCAGATCCGCAAATTTCTCCGGAATTCTGATCTACTACTCTTAAAGCACACCTACATCTTCCGATAAAGGAATCTATACAACAAAATATGCAACTAATTAGCGGGTGATTAGAGCAACTTTACCAGCTTACTATTATAACTGTACAGTACACGAAACGAAATGAACTTGATTGATGATAATACATTAGAGCAAGTCATGATTCTGAACAATATTTAATGAGTAGCTAAAATGATTTGAATGCGCAATTCGGGTGATTTGAGAAATAAAAAAATAAATAACATGATAGATTACAACTGAAGCGGCAGATGGTAATAGCGTATACGAAGAAAAACACACACACACACTAAACGCTCCCATAGCATGATGATAACTGTTGAAGCTCGAAGTCCTTTGCTATTCCCGCTCTTAGGTGGTTTCTAGAATTATAATCACAATAACGTAGGGAATGGACCTGGGTGATTGACTTCCGTGAAGGGCGTTACAGGTTAAGCAAGTTTCATTCAGAAGGGCTTGTAATTTTTTTTATTGACATCGCAGAACGAAACATTCTAAAACGTTGATTTACTCTACTTCGTCAGTTTAAAGTTCACTTAACACACGTGAGGTGCGATCGCCTAGTGGACTATATTTACAGTTGATCTCTGCCCGTCCCGACAACAACAACAACAAATTACGGTTTATACAGTTGGAGATTATATAGGTCTGATGACGTGCGCGTGACATCGTACTCTGAATCACATGTACGAATAGTGTCAAATATGGAAAGTTGTAGCACAACCTATCATAATTCTACGGGAGCTCGGATTCTATTTTGCTTGTAATGGCGAAGATGTTGATTCAGTTGATCATACAGATTGCTGAACTTTACTATCTGTGCATTGATTATTATATGAATTGATGATGACAGTTTGATTGACTATTTATATGCATTATTGAGAGGGAGCTTCGAGTCATTCTAGGAAATGAAATTGATGAATTGAACAGTGAGTTTTGTCGAACAATATGCAGCTAAATATAAGGAGACTGTTCCCATATGAATCTAATTGTTCCTATTTTCAACTGGCGCTGAATGGATTGGCGAGTAAATAGATTGATTTCTTTTCGTTTTTATTGTTTGTTTATGTTTAGTTTGTTATTAACACATACATCACAAACCAATCCACTTGCAAGTCAATCCATTGATTTTGAGTAGGATAAAATACGATATTCTAACGTTTCAAAAACTTTTTAAATACTGATTTCCTAGTTATCAAATGTATTTAAGTGTGAATTTAAAATTAATTAGTGATGCTTGGGCATGAGCAAGATTGACCGGCCGAGGTTGCTACTCCGTTATTGCCAGATCAGTTGAAATTACACTGAAAAACAACAGATACTGCTTGGGACTGACAAATATCTTCAATGTAAAAAAAAACTCTACTCAGTGTTAAAAATTATACCAATCCTGCAGATTTGTTTGTTTACCTATGACAAAAAGAAAAAAAAGAAAGAGAAATTTAAAAACATCTTTTTGGTAACTTTGTAAAGTGACGGACAATACAATAAGACCAAAGCATGATTTTCATACAAAATGGTCATGTTTGGAGACTTGTCTTTCACTTTTCCGTGAAGTAATTGAGCTGAAATTTTGGCAATCGCCTAGAAATAACCTGAATTTTCATTTTTAATAAATTCATAATTTTTCATTCACCACTTTAGGAACTACAGACACCACCTACGACAAAACAATAAGACCTCCTTTTGATATCGATATTTTAGGCCATATTGATGAGTGTGAATTACAAGGGCTTCAAATGGTGAGTTGACAACTTCGAAGGAGGATGCGGCCGACCTCTCGTCCTCACAAGTTCCTACCTCACGCCTCCACGAGTCATATGATCACAAAAGACTGCCAGCTGAAACATGGAGACGCTGGTTGGCGTAGCCTGGGCAATGTTGTCGATCTGACAATAGCGAAGTGAGGGGGTGCGACTGAAGATCGTGTACCTTTAAATCATATTGTATATTTCCCATTCTCATTTTATCAATAATTTCAGCACGCTTTGGAATCATTTTTGCATTCCAAAACCATGTAAGAGCCGGGAGCAACACGACGGGCATCAAAGGCTCAATTTGTTTTTCAGCATTTCAGCATTACACGTAATTTAAAATTGCACTTCTGAATTTCAACTACTATATTCATAAAAGACTGGCATGTGCTTATAACCAATGTAAGATTATATTTTAATATTGTGTTTAGTGGCATTATGATAAGATAGGCCATTTATTTCAGGAATCATCAAACCGGACTCTTCGTTCACTCCAACTGCTATCTTTGAAATGTTACTAGAACAGTATAAAAAAAAATATTACTACATGTCTTTTAAAACAATATATTTTATTGAAATTTTATCTTTGATATTTGGAATGATCTATTCTGTTTTCAGCTTTTCCAGGGCAAGAAGGATATTAATTCATATCAAATTTTTATTTATTTTTCAGTAACAATCCATTGGTACTATCATTCAAGTTTGAAATTTGAATAAATTGGCATGTTTGTCTATAATGATATCCTAATATTGTGTGTACAAAATATACTAAATATTAAATAACATATAACGGGGAACCATCGAGCACCCAAGTGAAACGATTTGGATAGGGAGCATGGGACTGCCTCCTCCCTATTGTTAACATTTCGCGGAACGAAGGCGGGCTCTTCGACCCCATCTATTGGGTTTATTCTGTCAATCGAGGGCTCGATTCTAGTGCTGTGCGTGTGAACTTGCTTTTGGAAGGAGATCCTTTTCTCTATATTCGCGGGTTTCGCGTAAGTGTCTCTGCTTACGGGCCCGCCCAAACGTTTTTGGCCCTTCATACAGGAGCTTGATGATCACAAACAATATTAGAATCCTGATCAAATCGTTTTTCAGATTATTCCACTGCTATGGGAAGTTACCTTGCTACAATAGATGGTAGTTTTATATCATCATCATCATCATCATCGTCATATTGATGAGTGTGAATTACAATCTATAGTATACTGATATTAAAATGACCCGTGCATCAGTAATCAAAATTCAGATCCTCGAGTTCGAGCATCCTTTATGGAAATCAAAAAGTGGTCTTATTGTTTTGTCGTATGCGGTGTCTGTAACTTTTAAAGTGGTGAATGAAAAATCATGGAAGATGGAAGATCATGAACGAGAACGGCTTTCCGGGAAAGCTGACCAGACTAATCAAGGTTACGATGGATGAAACCCGGTGCTGTGTGAGGATATCGCGTGGATTATCGGGTTCATTTGAATCCCGCAGGGGGCTTCGTCAAGGTGATAGAATCTCATGCCTGCTGTTCAACATTACTCTTGAAAATGTTATGAGACGAAAAGCATTCAACATGCGGGGCACGATCTTCAACAGATCCAGTCAATTTATCTGCTTTGCTGATGACGTGGACATTGTCGGCAGCACATTTGAGACGGTGGTAGAGCAGTACACCAGACTAAAGCGCGAAGCAGTGAAGATTGGGTTGAAGATAAATACGTCCAAAACGAAGTACATGCTGTCGTTTTTTTAAGAACTTCTCTTTTTTTTGGAGCTTTCCCTGTCTAATCGCCCAGAATTTTTCTAATGGGAAAATTTCTAGCAAGTTTGGCGGATTTGCTTCCCTCGGCACAAAAACAACTTTGTTGGCTTCGTACCACTCCATCACCGGATTCGCGTAATAGTACGATGCCAGATCCAGCCAAAACAGAGTGTCACCTTCGTGGGACCGGATGGCAGCAGGCGCTTCTGGAAGCATTCTTCTCTATATATTTGACCGTTGATGGTGCCGGTCGTTATGTATGGCTTGCTGAATTTGCCGCACCCACAGATAGTCTGCCACACCAAGTACTTCTTGACAAATTTGTCGACCTTCTTCTTCCGGAACTTCTTCGGAACCTCCAGACGGGACTTGCCGACGAAAAACTACAGGCTGGGGATCTGCTTGGCGTCCGCTTTAAAGTACGTCTCGTCGTCTATTACGATGCATTTCGGTTGCACCAGTCACTCGCGGTACAGCTTCCTGGCCACCATATTCTGTTTATCGGTTCGGTTAGGAGCCTTCCTTACCTTGAAGACCGCCCGTTTCATTGTCTGCTAGACGAACCAGACGAAAGAATCAACCTTCTTGGCTAAGTCCCGAATCGAATGGTTCAGATTGCACTTGAAGTAATCCCTCGCCATCCTTGCATTCACAGGGTCCGCCATCTTCGCTTTCTTCCGCTGCCAGCTCACCGCTGGGTCGTCTGGGTCTCCTTGAACGATTTTATCACACGGAACACGGTGGAATTGTCGATGTGTTTATGTTTATTAGAAGCCTTGAACACCTCTTCACGCCCACAGACACTGTCAACGTCGGGGGATGTTGGATAACAGGATTGGGTGGCAGCAGGGTTTGTTTTGGTAAACTATCAGCTGAATTCACGTGATGTTTAGTATATTTTCAAATGGGAAGTCCTACCCCACCCACCATATTCCCCAGATATTGCGCCGTCTGGTTATTACTTGTTCCGATAGATGGCACATGGCCTAGTCTGCAGTTCCACTCATATGAAGACATCCGAAAATTGCTTGATTCGTAGATCAAAAGACGTACACTCAAGATATTCGAGCTCTGCCAGAAATATGTGAAAAAGTTGTGTCTAGCGATGGGCAATACTTTAAATGATTCATTGGAAACCATTTTTTTATAATAAAGTTACATTTTTATTAAAACAACAGCAAGAACTTAGTTGCGCACCTAATAAATAAGAGCACTGATCTCCGATTTGAACCGATTTAAACCAACAGTATGGACGCTACAGAGCGTTTCCAGTCAAAATGACCTGGAAATGTGGAAAATTATTATCGATATTTTTTATGTGAATGAAACTTTGCATACGCGTTTGGCTTAGGAGACTGAGCATTTTCCACGCTAACATAGATTTTTGTGACTCAAGAGTCAGTTTTAAAAAGGGCGTAAGCATTTTGAACAGCACTTCAATTAATAATTTGTAGCTCGAAAACCTTTGGTTGAACAAAAAAAACTGTCAAAGAACAAGTAGTGGCCCTATGTGTAAAGGTTGTGAAAAAAATATAATATAAAAAATCGACAATTCATATGAAAATTCATATATCTCACACGCGTTTGTGAAGTTGGCTGTTGGTGCCGATGCTCCCGTCAACCTCGCTGAGAAAAAAAAAAAGGCTGCTGAAGCCTATGAGTTGGCGGGAAATGCCGCCCGTGACATCAACGAGACAAGAATTATCCCACGTCACCTGCAGATGGCTACCCGCAACTACGAGGAACTGAACCAACAATACCAAGAAGAAAGCCCAAGTTCAATTGCGAACCATGTTTCTCCCCCGTCAACTAAATCCGTCCTTTTCAGGTCGACCAAATTAATTTGTCATTTAAAGAGTTTGTTTGAATTTTTCTCTGGTGCTGTTTGAAATTTCCACCGACTGAACATGGCATTGCTTTAAGCGCCTCGTTCCGGAGTAAATGGCAAAGCGCGTTGAACAACTAACGAACCAACAGATCCATAAGTATCTTCTACGCATAATAGATAGTGGCCCACTCAACCATCGTAGAAAATACAACCGGGCCGTATCATCATAAAGAGCCACCAAATGCTTTCTAAAGAGTTTACAATAGGATTTTCTTACATATTTACTTCCTGGTCGAAAGTTCCATTAGCACTTTTTTGACCTAGACGTCTATCGGCAATAATAGACTTTGAATTCCCAAACAGACCACAATCATCTACAACGCAATAAGGATAATGTTCTCCAGGTGGTCGATCATATCAACAGGATGTGCTCTTATGATGCATTCTCGCTCCACCATCTCGGAAGGCAAACAGTTCCAGTAGCAAAGTTCGGAAAAAGAAAACGAATAGCACATCTCCCGGGTGCTGAAGCATTTTAACCCGATACTGTCGTTTCCTCCAAAGCGATAAGCATTATGAACAGCTTCGTCTATGATATATCCGAGCTGATTGAAAGCGTAGCTTCCCGACTGACTAAAATCAATTGGGAATTAGATTGCTGCGTAGTCCTACGTCACCTTTGCGCAAAACCCCTTTGGGCTGTACCTTGTAGTTTTTTCACTTCAAATCTCTCCACCCTGAAGTTTTCTCCAAAACTGACGTCAGAGCTTCAAGTTCTTACACACAATGTATAAAGTATACAATAAGAAGCAAAATAGGTATTTGTTAAACGAAAATTTTAAAAATACTGTTTGAAACATTTTACTCCACATCTTTTGAACCGTTCATCCAACCGTCTTGCTGTTAAAAAGAGAGTTGTAGTAAACTTAACAAATATTTCTAAACATGTTTTGTGGTTACTGAAAAAATGCGGATATTTTATGAAAAAGTCGTATTTTCGAATATTATTCGAATATAATAATATTAAATCGAGAATATCTCGAGAACAGATGCTCTTACGAAGATTGTCATTGAAAACTAAAAAAAATCAAAATATTTCAAAAGTTAGATTATATAACCAAAATACGTTTATTTTCGCATATATATAAAATTTTGAGAAATACACCAAAAGTTGATGTTCTAGAAACTTTTTTTCCTGACATCTTAGAATCTTCGGTTGATTTGCGTAATAATTTCAAGTTTTCAGAGTCAAATAATAAAAAAAAATCAAAAAATCTGTTGTTGAGATATTTAAATTTTTATGTTAGTTTTTGATTTTTTTACCGAAAATTTTTTTGTTTTCAGTGCATATTTTTTACAACCTTTACACATAGGGCCACAACTTGTTCTTCGACAGTTTTTTTGTACAACCGAAGGTTTTCGAGCTACAAATTATTAATTGAAGTGCTATTCAAAATGCATACGCCCTTTTTAAAACTGACTCTAGAGTCCAACAAATTTTTGCATCAGTGGACGTGTGTACAAATTTTCAATTAAATCGGAGACACTCGAAGTTGGTCGGTAGGTCATTTCGGATGGAAACGCTCTACAGATAAAAAGAAACATTGAATTTTCTTCGTTATCTAATGCACATAAAGGAAATGCTAGATTTGGCAGAAAATAATGGGATATTTCATGTAAATTTTAGCCTGATAATTCATGAATCTAGCCTTTTGTATGAATGATTGCAAACATTGTTGTATGGCGTATGAAAGATTGCAAAAAAAAATTCGTTGTTTACGCCTCCTTTGGCTTGAAATTGAACGAGGGGAAATTTTACGCACTTATTTAATTTTTTTTTCTGTGTATTAGGGCCACTCACAAAGTATGGTGGAGATTATTCATTAGGAAAACAAGGCAATATATATTAACACTTGAGAGTCAATTTGGACCGATTGATACCAATAGTAAGGATCTGGTTCCAAGATGCTGAGGTAAGGAGAGTAAGGCGAACCATATCATAATAAATTATGATCACCGGGTCACCACATCCAGCGAATCATCATGCTTCTCAATAAGTATCCACTGGCGACAATTCACAGATGAGACTACAAAGTTGCATTGCCATGTTTATTGCCCAACACATTCCCAAAAATGACACCCCTTCTAAGCTCGAGTCCTTCTTCTTCATTTCTTTTCACCGACTTTCCCTATTTAAAAATATGGTGAAATTAAGTAGGTTTGACTGCATTTTTTTACCTTATAATTAAAGGTACCAATAGAAGTTTTCGTAAACATATTGAAAAATACTGTCAAACTTTCCTCTTTTCACCCTATTTTAAAAGAAGGTTAGTCGATAAAGTCAATAATGTCTGATTCACCCTTATTTCGGCAATATCTTGATTTTTACTAGAGAAAAATTGATATTAAAAAAATCTAATAAAATCATCGAAAAAAGTTAACAAAAATAATAGGAAAAAAAAACCAATTTTTTCATAAATTTCATACAAACATCAAACTTTTCGAAAATTGTACACTGAATGTGTGACAATTTTTATTGAGCTAATGAATGATATCTAAATTTTTACTGAGCACATAAATTCACTAGTTCGCTTGTTCAATTGTGAGGTAAACGTTTAGACACCATGCGCATATTCATATAGTTTGAAACTGTACCGCAGATCTAAACATTGTTGCGATATTTAATAAACAATGACACAAACTATTTCACCTCTCAATTGTAGTCTGATTATAATTCAACCAGGTTAGACACGATCCGCTTACTAGAGTCTAATTGTTTACTTTACAATGTCACCTACTAGCGTACAAGAGGGCATCCGTAGAGATAGCCTACTGATTAGCATTAGCCGTAATCAGTTGCTCAGCTGCTCTACACACTCTACGCGAAAGTAGTTCCAGTTGTACGGTATGCAAACAGTGTGCACTAGCAGTACTACGGAGAGATATGGACAACAAAACCATTTTAAAAACTATAGTTAAATCCGATTGTTTCACATATCAGGAAATGACCATTGTCTACCGAGTTTTATGTTATCATTATCAAGACAACCGTCTATATCTATATCCAACCGTGTTCACATGCAATTTATTTAACTGCGGATCACGTTTTCAGACCGTGGTTCGGCGACAGAAATCACACATACACATACAATCCGTAGTTCATAAATATCAATCGTCCGTGCTGACGTTTGTTTGTTGATAGTTATGATATTAGTGATGGGAGAAAAAATTAGGGAACCAGATGGGCTCTGCACGACCGATGGAAGTGAACGTCCGTTCACGACGAATGACGTTTGGTCGGCCGTATAAGAAGATGCTAATCGTGTGACTTAAGTTTGTAAGATCTTCAGATTGAAGGGTGTGATTTCATTCCTAAGTGCAACATATTTGCACGGTTTACGTTCACTTTTCGCTAAAGACAACATGCCGACTGGTGTAAATGTGATACGGGGATGTAATCATTTATAGTGCAAGCTTGCTGGAATTGTGGGCACCACTGATCTAGTTATTAATTAGATGTATCATCTCCCTTATATCGGTATGTCGGTATCCCTTGTATACTACAGGATTTTTTTCTACTCTTTGGGTCAAAGTATGGTTTTCCTTTTCATATAATTATGCTAATGCAAAAATGACAAATGCTTCGAACACTCAATTAATATCTGTGGAAATCTCGAGTTATTCTTATTAGTGTGTCAAAGCCAATTGTAAACAATGTCTTTAAACGAAAACCATTCATGAATTTCTAGACTCCTCCGATATCCAATAACACGATATGGTAAAGTAAACTTCCTTTACCAGATGTTGATTTCAATTCCCGAAAGGGTTTTGGGACTCGAAAGAAATCTATGTTTAAAGTCGTTGTTTTCACACTTAGAAAATTTTACAGTATTCGGTAATTTATTACCGAACTTTCAACAAATCAACGTTCGGTAATCCGGTTTAACGGATTTCGGTAGATTTTGACAAGTTCCCGTAATTTTTTTACCGAATACTGTAAAATTTCACCAAAATCCGGTAAATCTGATTACTGGACGTTCAGCTGTTGAAAGTTCGGTAAAAAATTACAGAATACTGTAAAATTTTCTAAGTGTGTACAATCGACTTTTAGATCCTAATCACGAATTAATCGAGAAATGTATCCAGAACAATAATTTGATAGCCAGCCAGAAACTCTCTGGGATCAATATTTGTTGGATCAATTTTCAATGTCGACTTAAAGTGTCTACTGTCAGCATGCTAATACCTTCCTAGTGACAAAATTATATGGAAATGATGATTAAACCAACGATATACGAACACCAAAATAGTGACTAAATTGAGGATTTCCAAAATAAATTGGATTTTTGCATTAAAAACCAATTCTACAGAAATTCCTTTTTCACATTCGACTTTATTTTGTAAAGCCTCACATTTTCCGGTTACTCAAATGTAAACCTGGGATGGATTTCCTCTATTTCTGCTATATGTCAAACCAGGTGCTTTTAATTAACTTCAACAGTATCACACAAGATTCAACCCCGCATTTAGAGTCGGGTTTGTGATTTTATCGTTCTCATTAGTAGTGCTTCAAGACGGTGACAGTCACTAAATCAACCCATCGGTTGTTACGTAGATTGAAAAGAAAAAAAAAATCCTGTTTATATTTGCACAGTTGTCATTTAAGTGCCTGGGAAGCTAATTGCAATTTGCATTTCGTTATCGTTGAAAGGAATGTGCTTTTACTAGAAGTGCCATTGCCTTTCATTTGACATCTGATCGCAAAAAAAAACTTTTTTTTTTGTTTTTTGCTTCAGAGTGGATACAATCTGACCACCTCAATAGAAAGTGAGCAATCACTTACGTAGAAAACTTTAAACAGCGATGAATCAACGTGGAAATGACTTATCATTTTCATAATGGGGAGTATTGGGGAAAAAAAGATGAACGGATCAATTGAGTCTTCAGATGATCGATGAATCACGGTGGATGCTCGTTGTCCTGCAAGAACGCCTTTTTTTATATAACCCCACACAATAACGATGGTGTTCTAGACAGGTAGAAATTGAAATTATTTGCGTAATTAACCAGAAACCACGATGAGGTGAGTTGTTAAGCGCCGTTGTTGTTTACTCAAGGAAAAAAAGTGTTACATAAGGCCCATAGTAGAGGAACACTGATCTCTGACTCGGTACGTTTATTGGATACTCATTTGATGAGTAACGGAGAATAGCTCCTTGTTTTCCGTATATTCAAAACCAATTCACGAACGATGGTGCCAAAGGGCAATTCAATCGGGAAGTGTTGTTCTGCTATACCTTTATTTCTCTAGACCGATCTTTTCTGAATACTGATAAATATGTAATCCCAATAAAAATACACCTCGCCAGGAAGATTGATTCTTGCGCTGATGAAAGCACATATGCAAATAAACATGCAACAGACTGACAAATCACTTCTCGGATATCAGCAGGTGTGAATTCTGCGCGGCAAACCGAAAGGGATAATCTTAGTCTTTACGACTAGACGACACACGACGAGCCGCCTTAGCTTATGGTTCAATACTTCCTGTAAACTGGCGAGCAAGAAGAGAACCGCATAATGTAGCTTCGTATCTACTGATCACTATTGACGAGGACCTTAGCTGAGGTGAGACGTAGAGAATCCGACATCGGTCATGAAGCAATTGAGATTTTACAGTGCTATTATTAAGTAGATGGCAATTTCTTTGTTGTCGACATGAATGGAAGAGATGCCCCTTCATTGACATACGAGATGAATTAATAGGACGTTAAAAAGTGATTTGCACGGTGACAGCATGAAAGATTGCCATTGTGTCATCGTTACGGTTGAGATTTGTTGTATTTGTTGTTTATCAAATCATATTTTAGAAAAAGGAAAACAATCAGATGCAAGCCAGGGTTGATAATATTATAAACTCTGAGCCTAGCTTCAGAAGTAATAGATGTTGAAATGAAGAAGGCATTATTCATCATTCTTTTCTGCTACTCAAGTTTATGACGATAAGTAAAAATTAAGTAGGTACATTCGTTGATTGAAATTTCTGCAGTGTGAGAATATTATTTTTATGAAATTGTTGCCACAGAAATGTATTAACATTGCACAATGAATTTAAAAAAAACTGCAACTAGCACCAGTTAACGAGGTAAAAATTAAAGGTGTTTTAGACAATGCACGGCCGAATGCTTGATCTTGAATAACATTTGGATGTTTGTTGGATGTTTTGTATGGGGGAAAATATCAAACATTCTAGCAGAAAACCACTTGCTTTGCTAAAAGTGCAAGCTCTTGAATTGAATTCGTTTACAGTTTTCTTGAAAACAGTCAACATGCCACTGTCAACCACTTATTGACCTGTGACCTGAGTGCCTCAAACAATTCTAATTTTGCTACTTCTGAAAATATTCTTTGCTAATCAAGAAAAATGCCAGTTAAACAAACTTTTTAGCTGAGAATACTGAGGTATTGTTCTTATCAGGACAATGGGCATGGTCTGCGTTAGAAATTAATATCTCTCTCCGGTACTCATGGACAACAGAACATCGTCATGTGCTATGTTTACACCATGGGTGCCAACTTTGGGGGGCGATGCACGTTTTGCTGCCCTAGTAAGTATCTAAGGGGGCAAAGTATCATCTCGGCCCATCAATATATTTTGCCTTAAAAAGTCCATTTTCGGAGATGAACCATGAGTTCTCATTTCATTGCATCGCTGTGGGCGTTCATTATTGTTTTGTGAATGTGTTTCGTTGCAAGGAGCGGTTTTTGTTTGGGTTGGATGAATGATTATTTCTGAAGCTGTGAATAATTTTGATTCATCCAGTTTTTTACCTTTTTGTACTAAGAAGTTGTCGTTGTAAGGAGTTTGGAGAAGGAAGATTTCAATAGACTATACTTTGAAAGTTAGTATTAATATTAAGTACATTTTAAACTAATAATGTTATTTGTTGTTGCACGAAGCACGTAATTAATTATAATGTTTGAATATTGGAAATATCATTCTTTTCAATATGCAACTTTAGGAGTTGACAGCAATTTCTGCTAGAACCAAATATGTGAAGAGAACGTATTGATTGGTCCGTAAGAGCACGGCAGGTTGTGAAATTGAATAGAAGTAGTTGAAACTGAGCGTAGAGCATGTTTGGAAGGCGGTATCTGATCGAACAGATTGACTTTTACCTAGCTACCACAATGCATGGTAGCCAAGGAGGAAGGGAGCCCCCTTGACAGGCAAAAGTTTACCGACTTGATCATGCTCAATATCACCAAATTAATAATAAGCTTGAAATCTTGAAAGAATTAAACCGAAAAATATTCAAGTAAATTTTAACACATTTAACAGGAAAGAATCGGAAGTTTGTTTGGATGAATGGAATAGTTTCTCATCAAATTACCGGTGCAAATAACCACCGAGGTTTCTATTGCCGATTCCCTGGAGGATTCCACATTCATTCAGGATTCAGCGGAGGGAGCACCTACTGCATCTGCTGGTAAAACTGTGAGTACAAGGCGCCGATGCATACTAAGTTTGACCACCAGCTTCCCGTGTATTCTAAATATATGATTCGGTGAAGGATATTGTGTTGTGTTATAAATGCCAAGAAACTTCATATACGATGGGTCTACCGGTCTCCTCCAAAAAGGAAACTGTTTTTTTTTTTTTTTATCAGGGTTCAGTAACTGGAAAAAGGGAGTGAATAGATTCAAGCTGCAAGAACAATCGGCGTGCCACAAAGAGGCGGCGATAAAGCTGATGCGTTAAGAGGATAAGTTTACGTCGTTGCGCAGATCTCGGACCAGAAGAAGAAAGAAATGTTGGTGAAAAGATTTTTATCTCCACTACTGTACTTGGCGTCCCAGAGTCTAGCAATCCGCGGTCCGAGGTTGCATTGGAGGTAATATCGGGGTATAAACGTGATTCGTGTACTTGGTGAAGTCATGGAATTCAAACGAGATTCTGTACCTTCTGAGTCATACTCTTCTTCGAAAACTACTTGCGATGATGAGGAACGTGGATTCTTATGCTAACATATGTGACGAGACATCGGATATTTCTAGAAAGGAGAAGTTTTCCTTTTGCGGTGCAAAATGGGTCACTCTGCATGATTAGCTTTGAACGCGAGTAGCACCATTTGATTTGTTGGACATTTTCGGATCAAATTGAGGGTTTTGTACTGTAAAATTTCAGCGTCAGTTTAATCGGAAACCGACTGTTTCATTCATCAGTGTGAAATTGGGAAACCATGGGCTGAATGATCCACTTAATGAAGTCTGTCTACCACGATGTTGGCACCATTCGATTAGGGGTGGATGGTACAAAACGCACCGTTTAAGCAACATCGTGAATTACTAGGGAATGAAAGCTGAAATTTAAGAAGAAGTTACCCAAAATTGGGGTAAGACACACCACAACACTGGGTGAGATGCACTACAATATTGGGATAGCATGCACCGGTTGTAAAAGGTAAAAACTCGGTTTTAAAAAGTTACTCATTAGAGTTGTAAAGTGAGAAGGTTGCAACAAATCGCCACATCCTTTTTGCCACCCCTTGTAGTGAAGCAGCCAAGTATGCAACTTGAATCAGCCAGGTATAGAATAAAGATAGCATAACGTTACGATATGTTGCCAACTCATCATTATATAGGGTATGTGTCCCTTGACTCAGCCTATTATGCAACAATGGATTATATTTTATATTATAACTCATAAAGTATTTGAGCTGGAAGCGATATTTAACTAGTTATACATTTGCTTAGATATGTATAATATGCCATTTGGTAGTATGTATTACGAAAATTTAACCACCCCTTTTTATAAAGTCAGAAACTTTCGAGGGATATGGATGTAATGTCGGTCTATAAGCACCAAATTGGGTCTATTCATGGATGCAAATTCGTCCCATTCGATAGATTTGTTACTAAATGTTGTCTACGTACGATTTTTTTTCTGATTTTCTGATACAAGGCGTTGCCAGCTGTATTCGCTCTACCCAAAAAACAATTTCATTAATCAAACTATACTTAAACTGCTAAGAAACACTTAAGTGATTTTCACATATGATTTAGTGACCATTTGATAATCAAAACATTATAATTCACTGTACACAGATTTCGTTGCTTTAGTTTGTGCCAAGATGAGCCATACGAAAAACATTCGATCGAAACTCAGACATTTTTATTGTAAATTTTACCAATAACAACATTTTACTACGCTTTCCATACAACAGGCCATAATTGGGAACGTGGAAATAAAATATGTTTCCAACATTGGGTCTACGGTTTTCTTGTTAAATCATTGTTATTTGACCTATGAGACCTGTTAGTTTATAACGTGTGACTATTTTCTGTACGACTTGGCTGCATTATTTGGTTCATAGGTTCAATTTCAGCAAATTTAGATCATTCGAAGATCGAGTAAATAATCTGTCCAGCTTAACCAATAAAGTCATGGTGTCTAAAAAGTTGAGAAATCGAAAATTACGCGGAAGTGAACAACTATTAATTGATCAATAATATCTCAATTGCTTCGAAATTAATCGGTCATCCTGATAGGAATATAATTTTGTTGATTATAGTCGCAATAATGGCATATTTGGTACATAGGCCGAATGAAGGAGCTAGGCTAACATTACATCCCGTTACCCTACATGCTTGGAATGCGACAACAAAACTTCAAGATAGTATCAAAACTTCACTACAAGTCCATGTGTTTACAGAATATTTAGGCAAAACAATGCAAAACTAAAACTAGGGCAGAACGCACCGTTTCGTTGTATACGTCTACACGCTTAGAAAAAAGTACTCAAAAGAGCAGTTAAGTGTGGGAAGCCAACGTTGGGTATAGAGGAATCCAACTTGAAAAAAGAAGAAGACACCGAGTGGTGATAAATCTGACAGCTCCCATGTTAAAGCATAGGACGAAAATTTTAAAATGCTTCTAGAAAATTCAAATGAAATTCTAATTAAAAGCAGTTTGTTGTATGATGTAAGAAAAATCCAAAACTGCACCATAGAGGCATTATTTTAATATTATTTTTATTTTTCTGAAAATGTCTTTATTGAGTAGTTTTGGACTTTTCTTATATCATACAACAAACCGCTTTTAGAAAGAATTTCATTTGAATTTTCTAAAGGCATTTTAAAGGTTTTGTCCTATACTTTAACATGGGAGCTGTCAGATTTCCCAGCAAACACATGATCGTATGTGATAGCGGATAAGAGTGAAAAGTGGAGGCGATATACGTACATTTTACATGAAGTCAAATGGACGCATGTACCTATATCGCCTCCACTTTGTACTTATATCCGCTATCATGTACGATTTTGTGTTTGCTGGGTTATCACCACTCTGTGTCTTCTTCTTTTTTCAACCTGGATTCGTCCATAGTCAGCGTCACATTCCCGGTTTGACTCAATACGGATGCCTAAACTAGTTGTGTGTTCAACAAATTCTATAACCGGATTGTTGAGCTCCAGAAATGGTTTTATAGTGTTTTGAAGTGAACCATTTGAAA
Source organism: Aedes koreicus (assembly GCA_024533555.2). NCBI lineage: Eukaryota > Metazoa > Arthropoda > Insecta > Diptera > Culicidae > Aedes > Aedes koreicus. The sequence goes on along the minus strand of JAHHFK020002017.1, from coordinate 179,861 downwards.
TAAAGATTGCATTTGTTTTTCTAGCATTTAATGCCAGCATATTTCCACAGGCCCAATCATTTATTCTTTGCAAATCTTCATTTAGCTCCAGAGAGATTTTTACAGCACACCTTCCCAGATATCCGTAATACATATGTGCGTCATCGACAAAAAGGAGTATTTCGCAGTTCATAACAACATCGTGAAGGTCGTTTATATATAGTGAGAATAAAATAGGTTCTAATGTTGATCCCTGTGGAACTCCTGATGTGATTGGGAGAAATGAAGAAAAAACATTATTATTAAAAACCACCTGTGATCTCGAACCAAAATATGATTTTATAAGGTTAACAGCATGATCCGCAAACATAAATTTAGTTATAAGTTTGTGGCATAATATGGCATGAAATACGGTGTCGAGTGCTTTAGAGAAATCTAAAAGAATTGAGACTATCATCGAATATTTTAAGCCTTGCTGTCTTATGCTGTGGACCAATTCGCAAGTTAAATTTGATTAAAAAGTGACACTTCGAAAGTTATGTTGCCATGTTCGAAAATCCCTGTGTTGTTGATAAACCGGTTTTCGAATAGAATGCAGCCACGATGGTACAATTTTAACTTCTCATCTGTCATAAATAACCAAGCTCGGATAGCAGGGTAGCAGCATAACTTTCCATCTGTCATTTTTTAATCAAAGTTAAATTTAACTCGCGAATTTGTTCACAGCCTAAGTGCTGTATTTTGCTCGATAACCTGATTGTGATTGACTGAAAAGGTTCTGTATATTTATATAATTACAAATACAAATGAATTCAAATTTGCTTTTTTTTAACGGTATAGCTTCAGATTTCTTCCAGACATCAGGAAAAACACTCGTTGTTATAATAGAATTAAATAAGTGTAAATTATTGGCTCAATTATGATCGGACAAATAGCGTTCAAAAATTTAATTGGCAACATATCTAGACCAAGAGCGTTTGATTTGATTGCATTCATAGGATTAACTACGTCAAATTGGTTTATTCTATCGAAGTAACAAGGTTCACGATCAACATGAATTGTGTCATCGGAATAATCAACTACGATGTTTTTATCCGTAAAACTGTTGCAAAATGCATTGTTGATTTCATCAGCAGTATATCTATTGACCATTTGTGTATCTGATGAATTTTTCCTAGCTTCTTAATATTCTTCCACAATTCTTAAGGTGGGACATTTATGTCCATCCTGTCAGCAAAATAGTTTTGTTTAGCAGATCGTACGATATAACTTACTTTATTACGTGCTCTTCAAAAAATTTGAAGATCAGAAGTTTTTTTTAAGTTCTTCCATTTCCTGTATAACAAATCCCGATGTACGATTTCTCTACTTACGACAGAGGTGAACCAAGAGTTTACCCTCTTCTTAGATGAAATTGTACGAATAAGAACAAATGTGCTTACACCTGCTTTTATGAAAACAGGATACATCTTCAACCCATTTGGAGCAACCATTCCAGTTCCCATGACTCCATTGGGATTTTTGGTGGAAAACTTAAATTTTACATTTTCTGAAACATCCTCACCCTTCAGGGGTGAAATAAACCTATATATTCGAGAATTGAATATTCGATCTATAGGAACAAGTTTTCCAACTGAAAACAGGATGTTGCTTTTTTTCAACTGAAATAGCAATCGTTTCAAGTGCTCAAGCCACAGTGCTTTGATTCGTCCTGTTTGCAAATGGCGCTTCACCCTCGCTCTGGATGAAACTTTAAAGTCATCTTTGACAAATCGATGCATCGAGTATCTCGAGATATTTGCTTCGTTAGCCAGCTTTCGGATTGACCTTACTGGATTTCGCTTCAGTTTTGCAGAATTTTACAGAGCATGGTCGCCAATTCCAGCGAGAAAGAAACGTTTCACGCGAAAAATGGTAGCCAGATAGCATCCTAAAGTTCTGTCAAGTTAGAATCCGGAATCACTTATTGTGTTGCAGCGGTCACTTTCCGTTCCGCTGTAAAATTCTTTTACAGCGGTTTGTTTACCTAGGCGCTCACTTTCTGTGGTATAAATTTCACGGTGTTTCGTGTAGTGAGTCAAAAGTTATTCCAGCTGGAAGCTGAGAGGAGAGAAAAAATTCTGCACACTCACGTTGATAATTCAACGTTCCGCAATAAAAATCGCAAAAACGTTGAAAATCATCAAATCAACCGTGTATGATGTGCTCAAACGTTTCAGGGAGCGAAAGAGCGTGGATCGAGTGCCTCAAGGTAAGCGTCATAGTGGAACATATGACCGCAAGCTGAACCAGAAGGTGTTGAGAACCGTCAGAGCAAACCCTGGACTATCAGATAATGAAATCGCACAAAAATACGCTGCTGCTCGCAGTACCGCTCGAAGAAACCGAGTTTGCGAGCAGGATATCTTTCTTATCGAGCCAGCAAGCAACCAAACAGAACGCTAAAGCAAAGTTTCGTAACCAAAACTCGAGCTCGGAAATTGTACCAGCAGGTTTTGACGAAGTACCAAGGATGCCTGCTCATCGACGATGGAACCTGCGTCAAAATGGATTTCGGACAGCTTCCTGGCCAAAAATTCTACATGGCGAGGGCACGAGGAGATTTGGCCAGATTTGGCGAGTTGCCATTACAGCCGGGAAGTCATCCAGTGGTACCGCGATAATAACGTAGATTTCATCGATAAAAACATAAATCCACCCAACTGCCCGCAATTCCGGCCCATCGAGAGATTTTGGGCAATAATAAAGCGGAAGCTTAAGAAAAGTGAAAAAACGGCTCGGGACGCGACTCAGATGACCAAAATGTAGAACAAATGTGTCAAGGAAGTTGACTCCGGAGGTGTGCAGCGTTTGATGGGAGGAATAAAGAAGAAAGTGAGAATTTTCATTAGAAACGAAGAGAAATGATTTGTATTGATATTGATGATATTGATTTTTCCTTAAAGTACAGTAAATTACCTTTGTTTTAATGTATTTAACTTATTTGTACGTCTATCCGTAACCGAGATACAGATGATTTTATTATTTCGGATTCTAAATGGACATAGCCGGGAAGACCGTAGAGTAGGTGAAGACTCTACGGGGCTGAGCTGCAAGCAACCCGGCGGGTCCACGGGTCGCGGATGGTGGGATTCCATCAGGTATGATGGAAAGCTACTGAATACACGAATAAGTAGCCCCGGAGGAGCGACGGGGACTGTTTAGGATGTGGGGGGACTGAGCGGTTGTTTGAGCGTCTGTTCTCCATGTTAGGGGTTGTTCAAAACAGCATCTGTTCTCCATGTTAGGAGCGACTGAGTCACTGTATTGTTAGTGCGCCCAAGACTCTAAATACAAAAGCCGAAAGTCCTGGTGGTGCTTGGGACTGTTAAACAGCAGCATCCCAATGGTCCGCCTGAGAGATAATTGGGTTGGATGGGGGCCTTCCGAGCCGACACCATTAAAAAGGAATTGCAACGAATAATATACAAGGAAATGGACATAGCTTTACAATCGCTTAGGAGATTTTTTCACGATAGGCAAGCTCATCACTATCTCCATTGCGTAAATTTTATCTATACAGCGTATATTGCACAACTATTATATATTGTTTACATCATTTGACAGATGTTGAACAAAGAAATACTCTCACTTCGCTCACACACAAAATATACCCAAAAAATGAGTAAATAAAATAGTGTAATAATGAATTTTGTAATAAAGATTTTTGCTTTTGGCTTTGTCTTTTTTATTTACATTTCTGTTTAGAACTTAGGTCTGAAAGGAACAATTTGTCAAATGATAATATTTTTTTATCCAACATCGGTTACATGTTGAACGTTATTTTTATTCTTTTAATAAAACATCTTGAAGTACACTTTTTTAATTGAAGATTTCAGTGGTTACAGTTCAATTATTTGAAACAGGGAAATCCGATCATCACGACTAGAGTCTAGTCTCAATCAGTGTCTGACCGTTGAAATAACCTTATGATTCTTTAAATGATTTTCAATAGTAAAAAAATCACATGTTCAAATGACATTCAACATTTGAACATGTGATTTTTTTTTGCTATTGGTATTTGAAAATCATTTAAAGAATCATAAGGCTATTTCAACGGTCAGACACTGATTGAGACTAGACTCAAGTCGTGATAATCGGATTTCCCTGTTTCAAATTATTGAACGCAACCTTCTGTATTGAACGTAATTCTTCCAATTTTCCTTAAAAACCCTAGAATTTACACCCTATTCATTCTTTTTTCTTGCAAATTGAAACAGCATTTATTCCTTATTGGCAATTTAGATGTTATTTTTGACTGCACTGATTGAAAGGCAATGTCACACAGATACAACACGGTATGTGTTTTGGAATAACTCCCCCTTAATCTTTTTTCATCAGTTTCAACCGTTTTTTAAACGCATAAAATGCGGCAAGCAAGACTTCCATTGGCATCTCGTTTTATATTTGCTGGGCTACGGACTTGAATTGAGCCAAAGTTGATGCCTAGTGCTAGTTCACCTTCGATTGCATATAACCGCACAAAATAGTGCAGTGGATTGAGATCCGGTGAACATGGAGGCCACTGATCTTTGGTCAAAATGTCAGCCAAATACTCTTTGCACCAGCTCTAGAGGATAAGATTGGTCGTGTGGGATGGAAGCCCACAATCTCGGAAACTTCATGAATTTTTCTTTTTTCGAATGCATGGAATCTTGTTCAGAATGCTGTACATGGACGATTTCGAAACGCGCATCTCTCACCGAGAAATACCGGCCAAATCTCTCCGGTCATCTTAAGGCCTGTACTCGAAAAAAATACACCATTTTTATCCGTGTGTAACTTTTTTGTCCGTCGGTAAAAATTTATGAAAATCTGGATATAACTAGTTTGGAGTGAATTGTTTACATGTGCAAAATTATAACACAAATCATAACAATCGGATCAGTAATTATTGAGATGTCATCGAAACAAGAAGAAAATCGCCGGAGAATTTGGCTCGCCGTCAGGGAAAATCCGACTGCGACCATGAGATGGATCGGAAGACAACTGGGAATCACCCATACAACTGTGTCTCGGGTGGTAAAATCGTTTAAAGAGTCCCAAACGACCGAGCGGCAGGCTGTAAGTGGAAGAAAATTGAAAACAACTGACCCTGTGAAGGCCCGGAAGGTGTTGGATTATTTCAAGTGTAATCCAAACCTTTCGATTCGCGACGCGGCTCTGAAGGCAAAGTGTTCCGCCTGATTCGTTCAACAAATCATGAAACGAGCTGGGCTTCGTGTATTCAAGGTCTGCAAGACACCGAACCGGCGTGATCAACAAAACACGGCGGCCAAATCCCGTGCAAGGAAGCTGTATCGAGAGTGGTTAACGAAACGGATGTGTTTGGTTATGGATGACGAAACCTACATCAAGGCAGACGCAAAGCAGATACCGGGGCTGGAGTTCTACGTTGCCAAATCACGGTTGTATGTTCCGGAAGACATAAAGAAGAAGAGAGAAGACAAATTCGCCAAAAAATACTTCCTATGGCAGGCCATATCCCAAATAACATTGCTAACACCATCCTGCTTTATTAAGTTTTATTAAAGTTTTGTGAAAGCCACTTGAAATCAGTTTGGTTTTATTATGGCACCAAGAGGTGCCAATAGGTTTCATATTTTAGTCAGGTTTATTAGAACCTACACAGCTTGTTTACAACGATCTTAAACTTTGTTTCTCAAATTGCTTTTACTCCTATCAAAGGTTTTATTTTGACTTTATAAACTCGTAAAATGCTGTATTGAAATGCCGTTTTAGGACTCATTGATATTATCTTATTATGGTCAGTTGAAAAAGCATTTCAAAACCATTTTGCCTCCAATAAATGCATTAAACGGCAAATTGGCATTGAAGGAATTCAATATAAGACCAAATAGTTTTATAATAGTCATGGCGAAGAAAAATTGGCAAAACTGTGATTCTTTTCCAATCGCAATATTGAAATATAAGAAATAATTGAAATGTGGAACAATAAATGCATCAAATTTTCAATGGTATGCAAATAAATTATAGATCGGAGACTGATTTCGGCATTCTGTTAGATAATCTCATCAAATTCCAATTACTTCTCAGGAAATTCATGATTAATTTATGGAATATATTTGTTTTAATTTGATTTATGTTGTTGAAAATTCGCATAATTTCCGAGGCGCATTAATTTTCGGCTCTTATCGTGCCAATATTCATCATAAATATAAATGCGCATATAATTTGGAGCATACTACGCTGTAGAAAACTCAATTTGTTTTGGATATTTTGCTATCAAATACAATTTCCCGCAACACTAGACCTTTTTTTACTGCTAAATGAATCAGAAGAGCAGAGAATCGAATAAAGCAGAACAACAACAAAAAAAACCTCAATTTCACAGTGAAGTTTGACAGCCGTATGCTGGTTTTCATGGCGTGAGAACCTTTGGCCGTATGCTGGTTTTCATTGCAGCCTTAAGGTTTTATGAAGGTTTGCAAGTGGTCATAACATCTTTCACTAGAACATTTTCAAAATATTTATGTTCTTATAAAGGTTTTATTAACTTGTTTTCACAACCGTCTATAGAGTGGGCCATTTTGTACAAATTTCGGCTTTAAAGAAGCATAGAGACAAAACAGTTTTGAATGAAGTTTTATCAACAAAGCCGGAAGGAGTGCTATACGGCTGGAATAAAACTAAAATTGTTACTTGGGATGCCAATGCGGTAAACTGAGAAAACCGAACATCACCACGGGTACCATCAACAGTTAAATTTACCGCACCGAGTGCCTTCAGAAGCATCTGTTGCCCTTCCTGCGGTCCCACGGAGGCGTGACATTATTTTGGCCGGACCTGGCATCATGCCATTACGCGCGATCGACGTTGGATTGAGTTGGACAGATAATAACGTTGTTTTTGTACCAAAAACAGTGCAGTAGAAAGCACATAGGACTTAACAATTTTGGTAATGCAATATGCATAGATTCTAGAATAGTTGCACTGAAAATTAATTTTAGTTTATATTACGAAATCGAAGTTAGAGCTAACGAATCTATTCGTTGTTTTCTGCAATGAACTGATTTGTTGTTTTTATCAAGATACCTTCGTAATGAATGGTACACGCGCAATTGTCAAAAGCGCGAAGCATTGACAGATCTACTATATCGACTCGAAACGTAATTGAAAAAAACAACCGCAACCACGTGGAGTTGTCAGGCATTTTTTAATGTTACTGACATGGGATTTGATCCTGTATTTTTTGAAAGAACTGTTACTGAATCCTTGGTTGATTCCACTAGGCTATGGTGCCTCGTGAGAAGTTACTTGAATAACGAGAATAATGAGTTATAAGTCTAGACAGCGCTTTAATTTTTATTTTGGGATAAATAAACTATTCCCGCCCATCCCAGCAGCAACACCATCATGCATGAGTACGATAAAAGAGAAACAGCGATTGGCTGGTCTTCATGAAATTCATTTCGTGCATTATTCAAAAAAGTGTAATGAAAGCATTTCACCAGATAAAAAGCAATATGAATGTTTTATACAATATACGAGACATTTGTTCTATGTGCAAAACCATGTTTACGAAACGAGTGAAAGCTAATTTACGAAAATAATTTTTCAGTTTGGACAAAATTCTAACAAAATGAGAATCTAAACTTTTTTAAAACATTATTACGAGCGTATTAGTAGAACGATTGTTATCGGAAAACTGGGAAAAAGTGTTGCAGTTTTTTTATTTTTTATTTCTATAAATATGATGAAGTTTAGTGTTTGTTTAAAGTTTCCTAGTTTTCTGAAACGAGAATATAAGTGTGCTTGCACACAAATTTGTTAAAAAAAATACTCAAAAAAGGATTGGTTGGAAGATGAACTATTATGTTTTAGCTGAAGATGCAAATATTTGATCTGGGCGTATTTTTGATGTTTTAATTCTTAAATACATTCTTAATTACCTGCATATAATAGCATATAAAGCCCGTCGTGTTTTTCATTTATGAAAAGCATTTATTTCATTCGATTCAACTACAATGAGTATGCTCAGTATGGAAGAAAAGATTAAAGAGGATGGTTGAGCATTGCCATGATCTCATGAAATTTGCAAATAAAAAAGAGTTAATGGGACTAGGGAACCTTCAAAGTTTAAAGCTAACGGTGATGCTAAAGCAAGCCAAAAACATCGAAATTACAATGGAATACACAATAATTTCTAGAAACCCGTGAAAGTTAAAGCTTGCTACGGTATTTCTAAAATTCACAATTATGGTTGAAATTAATCATAATAGGGTATTTTAGGGGTATGTGCATTATGACATTTTTCGATGATAAATATAATAATATACCTACATTCAATTTATTTTTTAATTCTGACAAGTGCAACTATTGAAAAAAAAACAATTGCAAAATATTATGATATAATAATGATTCCAAGACAACACCATTTTATTTCACCATGAAACACGCTACAAGAAAAACAGATTACCTAAACTAACGAACCAACCATTGATTTCAAACATCAAAAATGTCAAAAAGGCATTGCATATTCCGACAGGCCAGCTTGCTGTCCCTTTGCATAAATGTCACTTTGCGAACCTCTTGCCAGTTTGTAAAAATATAAATTATAAGATATTTTTGGATTAAAAATCGAGAAAAAAATAGTTGAGATCTAAATAAAATATTTTTGTGCTAGTAAGAACGCCCGTCATCGATATAATTTAAAAAAAAAAAAACATCTTTTTTTTAAATTAAAACCCCCTATTGTCAGATATATCCCATAATTAGGAAATCACTTTTAAAAAAACCAACATTAAATATTATATTTTTTTAATTGTTGCGATAACCTGGAGTTTGCAAGCTATTACAATATTTCACTTATTGTCAGCAAATCCTCTTACGATTTGCCCTATAGTCCTACAGTGGTGTTCGGAATAAGCCAGGTTATGATGTCGCATTATCAATCTTATTGTCAGTTAATTGTTTTACAAGTCTCAAAAATAAACTCAAATCTCATTACTAAATATTCCTATTACATATAATAACACTAAAATCCCTGGCACAATAGAGGTCACTTACATCGTAACATTGATTATCAGACCACCAGATTGCAGACGACATGTCTCAAATACTACATAAATCACTTTCTATTATATGGACACCACAATCATTATATTTACAATCATACCGTATGCGCCAACAGCCGTCAAAACAGAGGATTTCGAAGACTGGTATGAACCAGATTGTTGGTAAATAGCTGTAATCTATTATTTCTTGAAAGTGTAGGTAATGGATGTCGAAAACATATTCAAATCCAGTTCTAACCGCTTCTTGAGCCGGTTTGGTTGAGTTCATTTACACAGCTAGTTGTTTTATCACAATGAGAGAAACGATACAGGTTGCATTTTGATTCGAGGGAAATTGATCTATCAATCATAAAGAACTTCTTAGCCGATGTAAAAGCCCTTAATGTTTACCTCTCTCTCTGAAAAGACATTGTAAAGACGGTCCATTTGATCACGCAACATTCGCATGATTCACAAGTTGCTCATTGCCGTCGGTGTGTGTACTTATTATCTTGCAAGGTAAAATGAGATTACTTACCAGTTAGTATAGATAAGACCTGTCAACTTGATTACCGAAACGATCCGGATCTTGTATTGGGTTAATGATCTCTCCTGTATTCCAATGATGGCTACGTCTACAAATGCTCTTCTATGTCATCAACATCACTTAAATTCACTCTCCAAAAGGAGTTTGATCTTTTCGACTTTCAATCACTAAACTCTAATTTTTCACTTTTTTATCACTACTAAAACAACGCCCAACCCACTCACGCACTCTTCACAATCATCACCACCGTGTGTCGACAACAAAAACTCGATCCCACACCAAAGCACCGGAAACCGGCGTCTAACTGGTGAATGTGATCACGCCACACGCGTCGAACACTTCGAGCAACACTTCGGAAAACCGGAGCAAATTTGCAACCGCACCGCAAGACTTTCACCAAGTGATTGAAGTTGGTGTCTTGGATGGGTCGGCTTAGTTCTGGCTGGACCCGGCAGCTAACCAATGGCGGTTCGTTATCAAACCCGGTTCAAGCTGGTATTTACGTATGTGTAGCGGTCGTAGTACAAACACGTTTCGTCAGTGGTAATTGATAAACGTTCTTTGTTGAATCGTTGACTAGACAGCGATAGAAGCTATATACCAACTCAATACTCATTACTTAAAACTGGACCACAGCCGGTGAGTCAAGCTTAATCCGGGGATCACTAAACAACTCTAGCTCATTAATCAATTGCAGATGGCATTCATAGAAACTTTGAAGTACCCCTCGGTCACGTTTAATCGTCGTTGATAAGGAATGCGTTTTATTGCCGTACCAAGCCATTTGCAAGTTTCTGTTCATTCGTGGTGGATTTTTTATTTGTTTCATTACATATTACATACATATTGGGGAGACTTGCATCACCTTTTACACATAAATAGACATGTTAGAGATTATTTATTCAGTTCAAGAAATGTATGCTTCATCAATCGATGATAGGTACTTCCACGGACAATGACGCTGATTTTCCTGGTCTTGATAAGATTTAGGCACAGCCTTGACCAAAGGTTTTAGCGGTGCTGAAGGTTGTTTGATTATAAAAATAAAAACAAAAATTCAGAGGCACTAATGATGGCGATAAGAAATGTTTTTTATTTTGTTATTATTGTTATTTTGGTTTCCATCGAATATAGTAAGTAACTCCATGGGAGGAATTGTTGGTTGTTGGTTGTTGGTTGTGAATGGTTATCTAAGGGAGAAGGTCAACAACCAATGCAATTATTTTCAACTAAATATGTTAGAGCGAAAGCAGGGTAAACATATGCACTTGGCTGTAGGCTCCATATTTCTCTTTAAGAAAATTGCATGTTTCCTAGTGATGATACAAAATGAAAGTAGGGATGGAATATCAGCCTAGCCTTTTTGTTCGGCCTATGTACCAAGTGTGTCATAAATAAAAACTTTTAAGCCGGCATTATTGTAATGGTTAAGCAAACAGATGAATTCGGCAAATTTTAGTCTACACACATACTCTGTAATAAACCACAGATATGTTGAAAAAATTCACAAGTAACTGTTATGGTTGAAAAATATACGGTTATTTTAGGAATTTTAGGGACAAATTATTTTTTATGTTTTTAATTATGGCCTCTCATAAACATTAGACAGTATAGTATTGAATTTGGTGCACAGAAAAAAAATGAATTTCAACAGGCGCGTTAAATTTCCCCTCGTTTGATTTCAAGCCAAAGGCAGCGTAAAAACGAAATTGTTTGCAATTTTGCATACGCCATATAACAACATTTGCAATTTTCCATACAATGGACTAAAGGCTGACTAAAAGTAAACTGGTACACCCTAGTTTTGAGAATCGAAATTTTTTGACAGTGGTTTGTTTACACTTCTATAGAGAACAACTGCACGGACAGAAATGATGCATGATTGATATAACTTTTGCCATAGTTATCCCAAGCTTCGAAGATATTCTTGACATAGTTAATTTAAATGGTTGTTTGAAAATGATTTGATGTTTACATCAAGCATATATTTCATTTGAATCAACGTTATTGAACATCAACCATTAAATGCTTAAATCAAGCATACATGTCATTATTTGAATCCGTGTTTATCGTTGAATCACTCATACTGGAAGGTTAAATAGGGCATATAGCAGCTCTACTGAGCCTCGTGGCTGCCATCCGCACTCAACGACAAAGCGAAGGAAAAAAAATATCATGGCGGCGGCAGATCACTCGGTTGACTTGGACGACGACCTGGTTGAAGAGATTTATGTTGACGAAGAAGTGGTACAATTATTGAAATCGTTTGGATTATCCGCGGCGGGCATCGAAGAGTTTGTAGGTATGTAAGCAAATTTTAACTATTCTTTAAAGTATTTGCAATTTGCTGTCCACTCCTAGGGTCGTATGTTGATAAGAATGATATTTCCAATTTTCAAACATTGTTATATGTTGTTTAATTTCGTAATATCCAAAGAATATGTGCTAATTGAGTAAACGTTCCTATAATGGTGGTATTTTAGTGCAAAATGTTCCAATTAAAAAAATACCACCATTATAGGAACTTTTATCGTAAATTTAACGATTTTTTTGATTTTTGGAACCAGCCATAACATCATTTGAACGGTTCTCTGTGTATGCTTAAACCAACCATCCGATACCATTAGTTCAACCCTCAAAATAAGGTCAAATTAAACATAAACATTATTGAATTTATCATGAGAATCAGAGAGCTGTCAAATCATCAACAATGAACATTGTTGATGTTAGCATAATATGGTTGATTCAACCCTATTTCATGCTCTAATTAGATCATCAATTCTGTTTAATTGAAGCTTCCATTATTCTTCGATCTATTGTATTATGCGTGAAACAATCTCAAAAAAATATTATATAAAAGTCAATGCACAAATATGCTTGATCGGGACCGGAATATTATTGATATGACTTTATTTTTTTCTCCGTGTGGTGCAAGTTTGATCAAAGTACACTCTGAGATTTTTCTAATCGTCGATAGTTTAAAAAGAAATCATTTGTATCATACGCGGGGTTTACAAGTCGCATAGTATAAAAACTGTACTAACGTTGTATAAAGTTTAAGCTTAGTCCAAGTTTTGTGAGAGAATTATACAAAGCATTACTGTCAATCCTATGGCGCGATCATGTTGTCATTTCATGATGTGAACATTTAATCGATTCTCGAAAATAAATTGCTACTTCTGTTCAGTGGCGTATGTGTAGCCAGGTTTGCTCTCAATTTTGCCGGTTTCAAATCAGTGCTCCACCAAACAACAGCATTCCATGTTCGAATTAAACGATGGCAGTAAATCGTATTGCTCTTTTTAATTGGTAGTACATCAATCTAATTGGATTACATTGGCTATTCAAATCAGACAAAAATAATTATACTCTATGTCTGCATGTGGCATGCTCGACGTTACTATATGCCAAGCACCACATTTCCAACCCGAAAAATATCCTCGAATAATCCAATCAATCCAGTCAATCGGTTTTTATTCACACCGACATATTTAAGAAATTTCGGTGTCATTAGTTTGCAGGTTAGAATTTGACAAAACCAAAAGGAATCCCGGACTGGAAAACATTTTATTCTGAATTTTAAATAAATCTCCATTAAACTAAACACGTATATTTCAACATTATACTACGCCCCTTATATTTCAAGTTTATACTAAGCGAGTATAGTTGCCGTTTATACGAAGCTAAGCGTCAACCAGGCAAATATTGATTAAGAGTGAACTTTAAACTAGTTAGTTTAGATTTTTGTTCTGACTGTAGTCGATCGCGTTCAGAAATAACGTCAAAACTCGAAAGAAGAAAAATTTAAGAAAATATTAATAAGAAAATATTGTGCACAAACACCTGGAAAATCCGGAGTGGTCCGGTGTCAAGCTGACTTAAGTGCTGAAGATGCCGAAAACAACAGTTTGTCGAGTATCCATAACCAACGGAAACCCATACGTTAAAGTCGATTTTAAGCAGTTTTCACTTCAAAAGTTCATCATCGCGACTGACGTGGGGATGTGCCGGGAAGATTCAACTTCGTGTTTACCGAAAAGTTCGTGAAGATTTGCAGTTGTGGCCTGAAAACGGAACCATTCGTCACAACCTCAACCAGGTTTACATCGAAAAAGTGTGTATTGCCGTTTATCCGCAAGCAGAGGGGCAAAGTCATCTTTTGGCCCGATTTGGCCAGCAGCCACTACTCCAAGGTGGTTCTGGAGTGGTATGCTGCCAAAAGATCGATTTTGTCCCCAATCCTCCGAATTGCCCGGAATTTCGACCAATCGAACAATACTGGTATATGGGAGATATGCGCTGAATCCGTGTCTGTTTCCACTGGGCGGGCGCTTAAGGAGTCGATCAAGAGGAAGGTTCGAGATTTCGTTCGAACTGGAGAAATGTAACCATCTAATGACGTAATATTGATGTTTTTATAAAAGTACTGTAAAGCAACCATTACTGGACTTTTTAAATTTATTGAATCATGAATGACAGGTATTTTTGTGCGTTCCAATTAACTTTTCCTCAGCCTTTAGATTCAGGTGCTATCTGATTAAAATTTACATGACATTTCCCATTAATTTCAGCCAAATCTAGCATTCCCTTTATGTGCATTCGATAACGCAGAAATTTAAATGTTTCTTTCAAACTGTGTGGATATTCCATCGGTATAAGTATGTTGTATAGGTTGTATATTTTCGAAAATATCGACTAAACAAAAATTTAACCTGTATTATGAGAATTATAATGATTTGTTTTTGCGCGGACGATAGAACATGAGCGACATAACTTCGCTTATTACTCATCACAGACAAAAAATGATGAATTTTAATAGACGAGCAAAATTTTTCCTCGTTCAATTGCAAGCCAAAGCAAGTGTAAACATCGAAATTGTATGCAATTTTCATGCACTAGATCTAATTCAGGCGACATCTGGCTTTAATTGTACATCAGATAATGCAGAAAATTACACGTTTCTTTTAAATTAATCAAGCTATCAAATACAGTCACGCAATTTCTAAATTGTCATTGTTTACAATTGGCTTTTAGGCCCGGATAATGAATTACTCGCTGTACCTAATTACGGTTGCGACACTGAAAACAAAAATTTGTACATACAAACTTATTCGTTTAACTCACAAAGGTGCTCGTTGATTAATGCTACGAAATTGATGAATGAATGAATAGCTTCGTATGCAATGCAAAAGAATATACAAAGAACTACGACAATTTTGTAGAAAAAAGAAAAAAGAAAAAAGATACGTCTCGCTGCTGCTTACTGTTGCTTGTGTGTTCTACACGGAGAAAAAAATAAAGTCATATCAATAATATTCCGGTCCCTATCAAGCATATTTGTGCATTGACTTTTATATAATAATTTTTTGAGATTGTTTCACGCATAATACAATAGATCGAAGAATAATGGAAGCTTCAATTAAACAGAATTGATGATCTAATTAGAGCATGCAATAGGGTTGAATCAACCATATTATGCTAACATCAACAATGTTCATTGTTGATGATTTGACAGCTCTCTGATTCTCATGATAAATTCAATAATGTTTATGTTTAATTTGACCTTATTTTGAGGGTTGAACTAATGGTATCGGATGGTTGGGTTAAGTATACACAGAGATTCGTTCAAATGATGTTATGGTTGGTTCCAAAAATCAAAAAAATCGTTAAATTTACGATAAAAGTTCCTATAATTGTGGTATTTTAGTGCAATATGTTCTAATTGGAACATTTTGCACTAAAATACCACCATTATAGGAACGTTTTAGCACATATTCTTTGGATATTACGAAATTAAACAACATATAACAATGTTTGAAAATTGGAAATATCATTCTTATCAACATGCGACCCTAGGAGTGGACAGCAAATTGCAAATTGGTTCGGTCTGCTAGTCGCAGTGGAGGAAGAAGCGCTTCGACTTCTTCACGCTCGATTAATTGTAGCGCATCAATGTCGTACCCGTTAGCTGAAATCAAAATTTTCATTAAAACTACTTTAAAGTTTAGTTACAATTTGCTTACATTCCGACAAACTCTTCGATGCCCGCCGCGGATAATCCAAACGATTTCAATAATTCTACCACTTCTTCGTCAACATAAAACTCTTCAACCAGGTCGTCGTCCAAGTCAACCGAGTGATCTGCCGCCGCCATGATATTTTTTTCCTTCGCTTTGTCGTTGAGTGCGGATGGCAGCCACGAGGCTCAGTAGAGCTGCTATATGCCCTATTTAACCTTCCAGTATGAATGATTCAACGATAAACACGGATTCAAATAATGACATTTATGCTTGATTTAAGCATTTAATGGTTGATGTTCAATAACGTTGATTCAAATGAAATATATGCTTGATGTAAACATCAAATCATTTTCAAACAACCATTTAAATTAACTATGTCAAGAATATCTTCGAAGCTTGGGATAACTATGGCAAAAGTTATATCAATCATGCATCATTTCTGTCCGTGTATAGTTCTGCTTTATTGACTCAAAAAATAGGCAGTTCGTTTTTAAACCTAGGGGCGTGACTCTTCCGGATTATCTCAGATTTAGAAAAGAAATTATGCTTAATAAAAATTTCTTGTCCAAACCGGATAAAATTTAAAAAAAATTCTAAAAAAAACAAATTCAACCAAATTATCGGATTTTATCGAGCAAAATCGTAATAAGCGATTAGCGATCGACCAATTTTGGGCTCATCGCTATGAAAAATAATCGACGATTTTTCACGATTTCATCCGATATTTCGCTTTAGTAGTTTTTTTTAAAGTTTCATCGATTATTGTGTCGCTAACCTATTTACGTATATTTTGTTTAGAGTATCCATTGGCAACATTGGCTGTCAGCTTGGCGTATAACAAAATAGGAGCGAAGCGCAGCATTATTTTAGTTCTTAATATCTTCGCTGATTTATCCCAATCGTTATGTGTTGAGCTGTGTGTTGATGACGAAGCTACTGGGTTATTGCGTATCAAGTTTTTGGAGTATTTAGTGCTGCTTCACCATTCCTGCAATAACTTTCAGAGCACTACGTTCCCCCGCCGTGAATCTTAAATGCTCGAAATCACTGAAGTAGTACAGCTCGGTTTTCCATTCCTGACAGTGCGACTTGTAGTTGCTGGAATTTTTAACATCATTTTCAATTTCATTATCGAGTCGTCGTCCAGGAAGCCAAGTTCTTTATGAATAAATTGATCTTGCTCCAGAATTAATTTGAATCTTTTTGAAACTGGACCAAATTCTCATATAACCTTAGTAATCAAATTCTTCACAGAAAAAAAAACAGTCCAGTTGAGTCAGGGAACCAAATTAAAATTGTAGATTGATTCAACTAAATGGGTGATATGCGTTGAACTTAACTGCTTAGTTCCCGAAAAAATTATTCAGAACTTTAGTTTGTTTTAACCACCGTAGGTAGTCAAATCAAACTATTAGGTGCGCAACTAAGTTCTCGCGCTGTTTTTTGGTGAAAAAGGAACTTTATTTTGAAAACAAAGGTTACAAACGAATTATTCAAAGTATTGCCCATCACTAGCTACGACTTTTTCCCATCTTTCTGGTAGAACGTGAATACCATTTCGATAGAACTGTTCGTCTTTTGATGCTATCCAAGAATCAAGCCATTTTGAGTTGTCATCATATGAGTTGAATTGCTGACCTGTGAGACCATGTGCCATCGAACGGAACAAGTAATAATCGGACGGTGCAATATCAGGAGAATATGGCGGGTGGGGTAGGACTTCCCATTTGAGCGTTTCCAAGTAGGTTTTCACGGGTTTCGCAACGTGAGGTCGAGCGTTGTCATGCTGAAGAATCACTTTTTCATGTCTGTACTCGTATTGTGGCCGTTTTTCGAGCAGTGCTCGGCTCAATCGCATCAATTGAGTTCGATACCGTTCCCCGGTAATGTTTTCGTTTGGTTTCAACAGCTCATAATAAATAACACCAACTTGGTCCCACCAAATACACAGCATAACCTTCGCAGCGTGAATATTCGGCCTAGGCGACGATGTTGAAGCATGCCCGGGCAGTCCCCATGAATGTTTCTGTTTTGGGTTACTGTAATGAATCCATTTTTCGTCACCCGTCACAATGCGATGTAGAAAACTCTTCCTTTTTTGCCGCTGGAGCAGTTGTTCACAGACGAAAAAACGACGCTCAACATCTCTTGGCTTCAAATCGTAAGGAACCCAAGTTCCTTACTTTTGAATCTTGAAAGCTTGGCGGGAAACTCCTAATCCTGAACCAAGCTCTTCTTGCGTTTGACACGGATCCTCATCGAGCAATGCCTCCAATTCAGAGTCTTCGAAGTTTTTTGGCCTTCCTTCACGCGGACGATCATCAACACTGAAATCACCGTTTTTGAAGCGACGAAACCAATCACGACACGTTGTTTCACTGAGAGCAGTATCACCGTAAATATTTTGGAGCTCTCGATGTGCTTCAGCCGCCGTTTTCTTCGAATGAAAGAAGAAAATCAACACTTCCCGCAAATGACGATTATTTGGCACGAAATCAGACATCTTCAAACAACCAAAATATATAACACTAAACCAAAATCACTGGTTTGGCAAAGCGGTTTGTTTACCATATGTCTGAGCTTGGTTTATGACGCTTGAGATGTACAACATTCGACCAGCACTTACTACTGGCGCCATCTATTGCTAAACAGCGGGAACTTAGTTGCGCACCTAATAATATGATGTTTTCCCTCAATTCCACGTGAAATTCCGGTTAAATGAAACTAGAATATGTTTGCGTTTACCAATATTGTTTATTGACTTCTTTCCAAAAAAATCCATTTGCTCTTTTAATGTTTGGATTTGAAGGTTACAAGCTGGAAATTCGGATAGAATTTGTTTATGTTTTGCTAACTACACGTACACGATCAAGTGAAATTGATCAAACTCGTGACTCTAACGCCCATATCGGATGAAATCAGATCGAATACGATGAAATCGAGAGTAATCGAAAGTAGCAGAAATTATTTTACCATATTTAGAATATTGAGAGTTATTGTGAAAAATGAAAAGAATCATGGAAAAATCAAACTTATCCACTATGAATGGATGAGTGTCGCACCCCTAGTTTTAAACATCTTGCTCAGCTTGCAAATCGGAAATGAACAGTTTTTCGCACCTATTATCGGATTCAAGCGACGGTTATGTGGACTTCGTAATTGGCACACCTTATTGTGTAAATAAATAAAACTCTTCTCCCGCCTTGATAAAGACAAGGATCGGTTCACTCAAGCATGCGCAGCTAATTCTCCTTTTTGGTGGAAGGCAAGCGGCAGAGTTAATGCAGACATGTTTCGACACATACTGGAAAAGCGGTAGGGAATGCAATAAATTAAACGGGATGAATTTGCTTTCTTCCTTGTATCTTGGGGAAGGTCCATTAATTATGTCACGCAGTAGGGGGGGGGGGGGTTTGAGAAAACGTGACGATCCATACAAAAAAATTTGAAGGTCCATACAAAAAACGTGACATGGGGGGGGGGGGGGTTACAAAAAGTCAATTTTTGCGTGACGTAATTAATGGACGTTCCCTTGTCGGTGTACACAATTATAGATACAACATGCAACTACAACGAAAAGTAGTAAGTACACCCTAAAGTTGAAATGGTGCACAGTAAAAAATAATGAATTTAAACAGGCGCGTAAGATTTCCCCTCGTTTAATTCCAATCCAAATAAGGCATAAACAACGAAATTTGCAAAGTTTGCAATCTTTCATACAACAGGCAAGATTCAGGCGTTATCTGGCTTGAATTTACATGAAATATCCGGAATGAATATTCCACTATCAAGTGTTCTATTTTTAATTTCACTCGTCATCGCACTCCGATCTCCCTCTCATCAAGTTTGCCCTTCTTGATCACCACGCGTTTTATGAAATAAACGAAGCCATGCAAGGGTGTGCGAGCGATATTTGCTTCTTTGCTAAACCGCAGAGTGCCTCGACAATCGAAACAACTGTAGGGCTTTTATTCCATTTATTTCAACTTTAGGCTGAATGGTTAGCTTGTGGACCTCAGATGCTCTTGTCCTCGGAGGGGTGCTTAGGAACATTCTAAGGAACTTGTTCGGGACACGCAGAAGCTTCAGGTGAGGTGATTTTGCGCAACTCGACCAGACTGGCCTGCCGTCTTCAATGACCGGGAGTATGATCTGCTTGTAGATAGCAAGCTTGTCTTTCAGGGTTAATGTAGACCTTCTGTTGATCAATGGGTACAGTAGCTTCAACAGAACGCTACACTTTGTGACAGTTTTGTCAACTTGCTCCCTGAAAATAAGCTTGCTGTCTAGGGAAACGCCAAAGTAGACAGCTGAATTGGTTCATTCCACCGTTGTGTTGTTCAGGCTTGTCTTACAGTTTTCAGGCGGAGCAAGTCTGGGAGAATTGGAGTGTGCCATCGTTGCCCTACCAAAGGATGACTCGAGTCTTTGCTGCGTTGATACAGATCATCCATCCAGTGAAGTATTCTGACAGGACATTCAGGCTTCGATGCAGTTTTGCGATTAGCTTTCTTGTTGGTCTACCATTGTGGACGACTGCGGTTTCATCGGCAAACAACGACAGAGATCCATTTTCAGGGAGCGGGGGTGAGTCTGAGGTGAACAGGTTGATCAGAAGTAGACCTATTATACTTTCCTGCGGAACGCCGGTGGGGATCTCATGCGCATCAGAAACTGCACCATTCAGCTAAACACGGAATGCCTTGTCCGACCGATACTTTTTAATTATCTTCACCAGGAAGATGGAAAGCTTGTATCGTTTTAGCTTGTACACCAGGCCATCATGCTACACGTTATCAATCGCATGTTCGATGTCGAGAAGTGCCATGGCAGATGATTTAGTTACAGACTTGTTCCACTTGAGGATGTTGATGACTCGGTTAAGTTGGTGAATTGTTAAAGATGTTGAGCTTATGGCAGATGAGAGAAGCCGACGGTGGATCGCATTCTCAAACAGCTTAGATAATCCTGAAAGAATGCTTATGGGTCTATAGCTCTTGGAAGAGGAAGGATCTTTCCCTGGTTTTTGGATGGGGATGACTTTGGCTGAACAGGAGGGGAAGTAGCTAAGTTGCAGGCAATGGTTAAAAATCAACGCCAGATGATCGTAGAACTGGAGGCTCAATTGCTTGAGCTCCAAGTTCATGGTGCTGTCAAAACCTGGGGCCTTCGTGTTCTTTGGCGTTTCAATATAGGTCAACAATTCGTCAGCGGATATCTCCAACTCTTCCAAGAAGTCGTTGAGACTTGAAGATGTTTTGTCCGAGATTGTGGGAGCTGACGAAGTGCTGAATTATTTCAACAGCCTTCTCTGCAGCAGTTATCCAGCGATTCTTGGAGCCATTGCTGTCTAGTGGGATCAGTGGTAGAATGGGCTTTGGTTTAGTTTTCCAAAAAATTTCAACTTCCAAAATGGCTTTGCACAATTTGGGAGATAGCGGATCTTGTCGGCAAAATCGTTATTTCTGAGGTCCACCATTTTGGCCTTAATAATTTTTGTCATTCGATTACAATGACCGCTTAAGGTAGGCAGACCAGTTCGCTGGTATTGCCTTCGGGTGGCGTTGCGCAGTTGTATCAAATCTTCTGTTGGTCTATCAATGGGTACAGAGTTGCTCACCTGATCTATCACTGGGACATGTTGCTCTCGGGCCTGGGAGATCGCTTGCTCGATGGTCTTCAGTTGCCGTTCAATGTCATCAAACTCAAGGCTCAAGGTGCATGTCAAAATCGATGCTGTCGTCAACATGTTGTCGGAACCTCTTCCATCTGGTGCGATGGTAGTTCCGTCTGGTGATCCGATGCCGGTTAACCGAGGAGTCAATTTCGGCGACCACTTGATAGTGGTCCAAGCTGGGACTAGGCGAAGTCGTTCGTGAGGAAGTTGTCAATTGTTGAGTGAGCCCCAGATCTGTTCAACCGGGAAGGAGAATCCGGGCCCAGAAAGGTGTAATGACCCTGAAGGCTATGCTCACCGTTTTCATGGATATCAAGGGTGTTTTGTATCATGAATTCTTTCCGCCAGACCATCAAAAAGGAGTTTTAGTTGGGCATCATGAGACGTCTGCGTGAAGTGATTCGTCAAAAAAAAAACCCGGATTTGTGGGCAAACAACTCGTGGATCTTGCACCACTATAACGCACCGTCACACAATGCCATCGTTATCCGTGAACATTTGGCTAAAAACGAAACGAATACCGATCATAAACCACCGAATTTACTTGAGTTGGCTCCCTGCGACTTTTTGCTATTCGGTCGACTCAAGAAACCGCACCGCAGCACGCGTTTCAGCACCCGAGATGAGATCATGGAAAAGTCTAAGATGGCTCTGATGAACATACCGCAAACCTAATATAAAAAATGTTTGGAGGATGGGATCAAGCGCTGTTTAAGTGCGTTGTAGTCGATGGGGAGTACTTTGAAGGAGAAAATATCGATATTGATGTACAGTCTGGTATTTTTAATTTCCTGAATAAATTCCGGGAGCTTTTTGATCAAAGGTGTAGATGAAAACCAGCCGTTACATCTAAACCAGCATGTTACATCTAATAAATTACGGCATAATATGACTTATCACTTTGTGCAAAGTGCAAATGGATTCTGTCCTACACCGAAAATTAGTTTACTATCAATACCATCGACAGTCCGACATGACAACCTATCGAAATAAAAAATATCCACCTCTTCTACGCTAACTCTATCTCTTCGATGAATCAAAAACCTAATTACATGTTCACGTTTCGTGAAGGGGTATCCCTGCGAACGTAATGAAACCCCGTTTCACTAACACTACAGTATCAGCTAATCAAATGAGTGTGAGCAGGACAAGTTAAAGAACGGTTTGATGGGCCGAACAAAAATCGAGTTCGAATTAGAAGTGACTAATATGTGGAGTGGTACTGGAGTGGTACTGACAACAAGTATTGGTCAAAACTGGATTTAAAAAGCATGTCCGATTGTTCATGCTTCCAAACCCCCATTAGTCGACAAAGAATCATTATCAGCAACACCGCAAACGCAGTCGAGCTAAAGGATTATCTTGTGGATCACCCTGACCCGCAGATCAACCAAGCTTTTTTGGGTCACTGAGAGTGTAAACAGTTTGAAAGGACATGTAATTTTATGCATTAATTCATAGGACATTTCATGTTGATTTAAGCCAGATATTGTCTAAATCAAGAGTGTTTCAGGAAAAATTGCGCAAAAATTTCGTTGTTTACATTGCAAGCCAAGGTAATTCAATTTGGGCAAATTTTACGCGTCTTTTAAAATTCATCATTTTTCCATATTCCTAACACCTCGTTCGCACTACAATCTTTATTACATGATGTAGAGTATCTCAGAGAGTATATCAAATGCCATGCACGTTATTTTTAGTGAAAACTAGATGCAAATATGCTGATATCATGAAACTCTAGATCACGTAATGTAGGTTGTAGTGCGAACGTGGTATAAGGGTCCAGATAAGGCCCTTCTCAACCGGGTTGTGTCGTCTTTTACATGCCTCTATGAACAAGACGAAGCCACGAGAATCATATGTTGATGCTTCTCAATTGAATCAAATTGTCAAGTATCACAACCAACCCATGCCAACGAGAACTTCACATCAGCTGGGGTATCTATAGATAAGCTGCATACATAACCCATAACCCTTACTGCAGGATTAAGGTAAGGACCTTTTCAATACATTCATCTTCTTTTAGGAAATTCGCCCGGATCTCTAGTTCGTTCCATGTCATCGAGCTCTTCTCCAAATCAAGCATCCATAATCTCCAAGAACTAAAATCTCACGGAGTATCTCATTGGAATCGAGCGCTGTGAATTGCACACGATTTGCAGACAATTCAATTCCAATTTAGTACTTTTGATAAATTTTGCAACATACTCATTACGCAAGTACACTGACAGAAGGATAATAGTTGAAAATACAATTTTTGTAGACAAAGCATTTAATTCTACAACGTTGCTCTCAATTAAATTAACCATACTTTCAGTACCGTTAACTATAAATATCATGACATTTACCATAATGCTGACAAATCTACTATGTTTGCCCAAACAGCATGGTAATTTTGACAGAAAATTAGTAAAATCAAGTTTCGGTTGAAAAACGTCGGTACACAGAAAATATTCTTGTAGTAAAAACTACCATTTTACCCGACTATGCCTATCTTTAAAACTACCATGACATTTCAGTCAAATTTACTACGTTTATGGTAAAACCTTCAACATGTGTGGTATATTTGACAGACCTTATATTGATATCAACCGCACCATGGTCGATCTAATCGCAGGCATGGTAAAATCAAACGCATTTATAGTCAGCTGAAAATTGTTGGTGTTTGCGCTTAATTTAACCCTCGAAATGGTAGTTTCTACTGCGGTTTTTTTTTTTGCGTGTATGGATATTTAATTGAAACCTACACTGAGAAAAATGACGACTGTACCGAAAATTATATCAATGTCAAGATGACTATTGCATATAATGGTTATAATAACCACGAAAATGGTCGAATTCATCACGTTCATGGCATTCTTGACTATGGACTATTTCGACCTTATAATACATTTTTAGTCGACTATTTTTGAAAATTGTTTGGACCATGATCATAGATGGTTGAAAATTACTTTACTTTCATAGTCATCCTAACCCCCAATAATGGTAAAATTCTCGAGTAATTCATGAATTGTAAACAATGACTTTAAACGTCGATTTCTCTTGAATCTAACATCACTCTCGTGAATTGAAAGCAACATCTAGAAGAAGATTGTTAGTTCATCTATATAGAGTAGTTGGTTTTCGTGGAATTCTCGTGATTCGTGAGAGATCAACGTTTAAATTCATTGTTCACCATCGGCTTTCATGCCCTAATCATGAATTACTCGAGAATTGCCCATCAAATTGTTCTCAGAGTACCATTTATCATTTTCGACTATGATCCTTCTTTCAGTGTAGCACCGATGGACACCGAAGACAAAGCGTTGCTAAAGTCAACAGCTGTGCATTTTCTGTCAAGCTGATGCGGATTCATTTCGATACACTCCCGCTTCGTTCTATTCAGTGTATGAGTATACTTACATTTACATTTCCGTGTAAGAACAAGAGAAAGGAATACAACTCTATGGACGAATCCAGGTTCAAAAAAGAAGAAGACGGGAGTGGTGTTACAACTCCCACAACAAAGAAAAAAAAAAAAAAAATAAAAAATAAAAAAAAAAAAAAAAAAAAAAAAAAAAAAAAAAAAAGATATATTATTTAATAAAAAAAAAAACAAAAATGCATATTTTTTTTTTTTTTTTATTATATCATATTACACAAAAAATACAATATATATTAAAGATAATACATAGAATTTTTAGAGTAGGGCAGAGTGTTTTTTTTTTGTTTTGTTGGGGCTCTTTTTTTATTATTTGATATGTATTTATAATATTATATATGAAATAAATATTTATTATTTGTGGGGGTGTGGAGTAAATATATTTAATATATTATGTATATTATTTTTTTTTGTTTTCAAAAAAAAAAAAAATTATTAAGTTTTTTTTTTATAAAAAGGTAGATGTTTTTTTTTTTTTTTTTTTTTTTTTTTAAAAAAGACCGTGCAAATTCGTAGTTGCTACTCCCTTACTGACAGAACTAGTGGAATTGCACAGAGAACCACATAGATGGAGCTTGGGAGTAAGCTTTACATCTTCAATGTACAAGTTCACTAATTCTATTTATAGATCAGTACCGGCGCCGGCCACGTCCTCACGGTCTTTTGGGGAAGGGGGAAGGATGATTTAGTTTGACAATCGTTGTTATTAGAGACCGTGAACACCACTGCATCTCTACAATTGCCAAGGGAAGGATAGTTGTGTTAGTGAGGCAGGTTATTTTTAGATAATGGATGCACTGTGGTAAGTGATGCGATCAATGAAAGAAAGCGCAGTAGACTGCTTTTTATTTTAAATCTAGTGGTGATAGAAAGAGGCAAGTGAAAAATGGCAAGGAAGGGGACGGGCCTGGGATTGAACTCCCGACAATCTGCTCAGTAAGCAGAACGGGTAACCACTGAGCTACCCAGCCGCGTCTAATGCATGGATTTTATTTTTCCATAAAAAATTTAGTTTTGGTTTTTTTTAATTTTTATTTAAAAAAACCAAATTTGTGAATAAAAGAGGTTTTATTTGTACCATCATAAAAACTTCATCACTTTTTGAAGCTATCGCGTTCAGCAGCTCTTCTGCGGGAATGGCAAAAATCCTCGGCAGATCTGAAATATTCCCAATAAACACCGTTAACATGGCAAAGAAGAACATCCATAGTAATTTATTACCTTCAAAAAATTCAGTGACTTCCGCTGGCAAACCAAGTACCTAAACCACCACACGGAAAACTTCACTTTGCTTCTCCATTTTGCAGTTTTTTTTTTCTTCTAGAACGATAAAGCAGCTGATTGTTTTTCGCGCACGGTTTTTTATTTCGTTTTAAGTGCGAAGATGGATAGAATAGGGCAAAGTGAAAACACACTTGAATGACATTTCTCGCTCCATTGAAACTTATGTGCGGACCATATCAGTCTCATTGGAAACGAACCTGTGTATTAAGTGACGGGTGTTAAAAATTATGTGCGGCAAATGAAAATCATACTAGCTCACATGATTTCGATTCGAAGCAAAAATTGACCGATTTAAGTGCCAATTTTAATAATAAAAATTATTGATTTATTTGCGGTGTATGTTATGAAAGTCAACCTAATATAGTGTTTCAATTTGATGATTTGCCATTAATCCAACGATTAGATCACAAACAATAATAGCAGACACATTTGAGATTCCTCTAGCCACTCAGATTTGCACAGCGGACTATTGTTCCTGTTCAATAAACCTGACTGATGCTGTGATTGTAGTGGAGTTCTATCATGCAAGGTTGATTGCGAGAGGTCGGAAACGGATTGCAGAACTTCTGATTTCAGGCGAAATATATCTGGTATCGAGCATGACGCTAAGCCTAATGTATGATTTTCTTCGAGAATCTGCTCATCAATTTGTCCTGTGTATACCACAAAAGATGTTTCCACCTAGTTGTAAACAATAATATTTGATCCGCAGTCTCCTCCACCGTCGTAATGCCCAATTTGTTAGCAGGTTGATAGCTGCATCTGTGTTGGCTGGATCAATTCCGTGACCTGGGCTCTTCCACTGCCGTTACCGTTCCGCTTCCGTTATCATTGCGTTCGAGCCTTCACTTTCCTGCTGAGAGTATATTCGCTCCATCTCCACGAGTTTTGATTGCATTTGTATTTTGACAGTTGTGAAGAAAGGCGAAACAACTCAAATTCAATGGATGAGGACGAACTCTTCAGTTGGCAAACTAATTTGGTCGTCCTGAAAAGGACGGATTTAGTTGACGGGGGAGAAACAGTTCGCGATTGAACTTGGGCTTTCTCTCTTGATTCATCTCACGGGATGATTGATTCTTGTCTCGTTGTCACGGGCGGCTTTTTCCCGCCAACTTGTAGGCTTCAGCAGCCATGTTTCTCGCAGCGAGGTTGACGGGAGCATCGGCAACAACAGCCAACTGCGCCAACGTCTCTCTGGGCAACGACTGCTCGCCGCCGCAAACTGTGATCCTACAGCCACTGCACAGCTTAACGACTGTCGTAAGACGGAATCAAAATGTTCTGCTAAGAGCTATTAGGTAAAGGCGTCGGATGCTAGTGCACGAAAGAAGGCGGTACCAACGAAGGTAATGTGTTACAAATTGCATCAAAGGGGACGAACTTCAATTATTGCGCCACAATAATTAGTTTTAATTATTTCACGCAAGACGGATGATTTTCTTAACCGAAACTTTCCTAATTTGCTTGCAACCTCCAGCAACTAATCCGCTATGCATAGCTAGGATCTTCAACGAACTCAACCACATGGTCGGTCTGAAGTTACGCAGTTCGGCTCGAATTCCGTACGTTGGTTGTTCAACGTTCTTTGTCATTTACTGCGAGACGCGGAGTTTAATGAATGCTATGTTCAGCCGGGGCGCGGTAATTGAAATTAATTTCGAACAGCAAAAGAGAAAATTTCAACCAAATAAACTCTTTAGTTGGCAAACTAATTTGGTGGTCCTGAAAAGGACGGATTTAGTTGACGGGGGAGAAAAAGTTCGCGATTGAACTTGGGCTTTCTCTCTTGATTCATCTCACGGGATGATTGATTCTTGTCTCGTTGTCACGGGCGGCTTTTTCCCGCCATCTCGTAGGCTTCAGCAGCCATGTTTCTCGCAGCAAGGTTGACGGGAACATCGGCAACAACAGCCAAATGCACCAACACCTCTCTGGGCAGCGACTGCTCGTCCAACTGCAGATCCTACTCTGCACAGATCCACGATCGCCGGAAAACTAAATCAAAATGCGAAGGTGTACCCCATATATAACATTCATGGCTGCCTATGAGACGTTCGTTACTTAAATATGAAGTCTGTGCGCGGAAAGTACTGTGCATTTGGTAAATTTACTATGAAAAATCGATATTATAAGACATCACTTCATATTTGCGTTAATTTTATTAGTCGCATGTTAAAAATCAATAGTTTGAATTATTTAAATCGAAGCGTAGAAAATGTTCCGAGCGATTGGTGCAAACATTTTGGAAATCAATCGTGGAATGACTTAGTTATTAACGTTCAAAACCTATATATTTTTCGTGACGCTCCAAATTTTCGCAATTCGAACGTGTACCCCAGTATTGAAAACACAGACGTAGTCCTACGTCAAAATGCCAATTTTCACGAACAAAATTGTTGCTATACTCTATGTCAAAAAGTTAGTATATAATCCAGACCGAGTGCAGACAATAAAAAACCCTTTAATGACAATATGGCATACATTAACAATATGTGTTAATGTAGAGGTTGTATGGTGAAAATGGGATTAAACTACTTGGTAACAATAACATAAACTGTGATAATATATCTTACATTCGAAATACAGTTTTGACTATACACGGTGTTCAATAAGTTCGAATACAAGTTTTCATCATTGCGTAGGTATGCGCCATGTACATATTCTGCATTGGTATTGGTGTCAGCTTTAGCTTCATTCATACGCTACCGAATGTGCGCGGTGTTGACATTCTGTTAGTTGTTGTTTGTTTGTTACGCGCGATGAAAGAGTATCGGGACTTCGTAATTAAGCGTTTTTTGAACGGTGAGCGACCCGGCGATATATTCCGGCTGCTGAAATCGCATGGGGTCAAGCGGAACTTTGTCTACACGACCATCAGGCGATACCGGGAGACGTCCTCGACCAATGACCGTGCGAGATCCGGTCGGCCGCGTTCAGCGAGGACGCCACGGGTCATCAAGATCGTGAGGGAGCGAATTCGGCACAAAAAGAACCGCTCAATCCGGAAAACGGCTGCAGATCTCAACGTTTACATTGGAACCGCTCACACCATACTCACCAAGGACCTTGGTTTCAGGCCTTACAAAAAACGTAAGGTCCATGGCGTTTCGGAGGCTACCAGCAAAAAGCGGTTGGATCGAGCTAAGAGGATCCTCTCTCGGCACGCTGGTCAGGAGTTTGTTTTTTCGGACGAGAAACTGTTCGTGCTGCAGCAGCCGCACAATGTGCAAAATGACCGGGTGTGGGCGCCATCGAGGGACAGAATTCCTGAATCCAATATAAACATCCCTCGGTTCCAAAGTGTCGCGTCGGTGATGGTTTGGGGGGCAGTATGCAAACGTGGTAAGCTACCCTTGGTGTTTATTGAAAAAAACGTCAAAATCAACGCGGCGTACTACAAAACTGAGGTTTTGGAAAAGGTTGTTGCCCCCAGTCTCCGAAGCCTCTACGGCGATGAGCACTACGTGTTCCAGCAGGACGGTGCACCAGCCCATACGGCAAATGTGGTTCAAGCCTGGTGTCGGGACAATTTAACCGACTTTCTGGACAAAACTTTGTGGCCTCCCAGCTCCCCGGACTTGAATCCTCTCGACTTTTTTGTTTGGTCCTATATGATGGCGAAGCTGAACGAATACAAGGTCAGCACTTTGGATCATTTCAAGACGGTAATTCTCAAAATCTGGGACGAAATGCCCATGCAGTCCGTGCGTGCCGCCTGCGACGCGTTCGAGAAACGTTTGAAGCTCGTTAAGGAGTACAAAGGGGGGTCATTCCAAGAGAAATGTTGTAAACGTTCCTTGTAAACATAGCTTTCAATAACATAAATCCAAAAAATAAAAAAACATGTTTTCATTTTTTTAACAAATTTTGAAAGTGTATCCGAACTTATTGAACACCGTGTATAGCAAATTGTTTTTCGTTATGCGGGGGGTAAAGCTATGTTCGTGCGCAAAGTTACAATGTTATTCAGCCCCTTCGGCCCTAATATTGACGCATTTGCTACTGATAGTCGAGACACTCGAGACAAGAACGAGCCACTCTTATCTATCTAATCTGTGTTCTTTTAATAGCCATATTATAACACTCACCTTTTGACATACTGTGGAGCTGTTTCTTATCATCCCATGTGTTGCATTCATCAAAATCTTCCTGTGGAAAATAACCGGTGACACGCATCTCCGCGCAGCTCCTTATCAGCTTTCTTCAGACATATCAATTACCTCTAATTTGCGTCGTTTCGAGTACACTCAGAAAAATTCTTAATAAGGCTTTACTTGAAAAAATATCAAGAGAGAGCAGAAAAAAGGGCGAATCCGACATCAACGATTTTTCTTCATCGATTACAATTTTTGTTTTACACGGGGTGACAAGAAGCAGGTTTGTCAGTTATTTCCAGCTTGCATTCAGGAGTAAAAAGTGCAATCAAGATTGCGTCATGTCACAAAAGAGGGGGAGTTGATGAAGTGAAAAAGCGGCACATAAAAGCGCACGCAAGCCATACAAAACCCGTAGAAGTTTCACGAAATCCAGTGAATTTTTTTTAGATTATTTGCGAGTTGCGCAGACGTAGAAAACTTGTGACTCTCTCCCTAAACAGAAAAGTAAAATAAGTTTATAATTCGAAACCGTCGGTTGGACTCTCGAATCTATCCGTTGTTTTCTACAACGAAACTGATTTGTATTATAGCTTCAAATTCTATGCTATCCACGTAGCTGTCAAAAGTACGAAGCATTTTTTGACACAGAAAGAGATGTGACGAAAAAGATCTCGACGTCTAACGTGATTCTTGCAAAAGAGTGACTTGGACTCAAGACATACCGGAAGCAGAATTTTGTGTAGATTGGTTAATTTTTGGGTGTATAATCATGGACGATGAAACGTATGTGAAATTGGATTATTAAACTCTTCTCGGACCACAATACTTCACTGTACACAAGGACAGCTCGTATCTAGCCCGTACGCAACATCGAAGACAATGACACCCAGAGGTACATTAAGGAATGCCTCCAGAATTGCCAATGATCAAGCAGCACGATGGTCCAGTCATAAAAAGGATTGAACAAAAGTGGTGAAAATGGTGGAAAGTGCAACTGTGCAGTAGTTTATGGGTCATGCTCGAGGAAAAGTGAAATGTCTCGATTATAATTAAAGATTTTGATTGAAGAAGAGTAAAATGTTACCAGTGCTGATATATTTTGGCAAATAAAATATTTGAAATCGAAAAAAACAACACATTTTTAATATTTTGAGAGAGTAATAATTATAATTTCTGAAACAGTCTATGTATCGACCCAAAATTTAATTCGAACAAAAGCGCAACCACGATGAGTTGTTCATAGTTTTTATTGTCTCTGACATAATTTTCATGTCACGTCTAAGCCAAAATTAGTTTAAGTGTAAAGCTTGTCACTTAATAGTGTGGCATACATTCGTGTTATATTGTGAGTTTCTCGATTAAAATTACCAAGGTTCCACCGAGTACGAAACATCTAAATCTAAATATTAAATGGGTGAAAATCTCCTGCAAGCAAATCAATCTGTGAAGATAATATCGTTGCATGTCTTGCATCTTATTACATCTTCTTGCATTGCCGCCCATCTTTACACAATAAATCCCGACAATCATCATTTACATTATTTTTTTTATCAACGTGCGCGCATTTCTAAACGGCGGATTGAAAACGTTGATGCATTTCAGATAGAGTCGCACCCGTCGGGTTCCACTTAAAGTTTAGTTTTTTTTTGTTTTGTTTTCAGATCTAAACATTGTCTTTGACGTAGGACTGCGTCTTTGTTTTCTAAACTGGGGTACAATTTAGAGAAAAAAAACCTACTGCGACCGTCACGAAAAGCGGTCAGGTTTTGAGCGTTAATATCTCAGTTGTTTCTCCAAACTTTTTTAAAATGTTTGCCCCAATCGATTGTAAGTATTTACACGCATCGATTCCAATATTGAAAACAATTGATTTTCAACCTTAAACTATTAAAAATAACGCTATATAATTATAATTTCACTTCGCTGAGTAAATTTACTAAATGCCAAGTATTTTCCTAACACAGACTTCAAATGTAAGTGCGGAAGATCTCATATGCAGCAGTGAACGGTATAAAACGGGTACACTTTCGCAAAATGCTTCATTCAACAGGAACGAATGACCCGAAGAGTTGAAGTCCCTCTTTTAAACAGAAGAAGAACATATGCTCCATTTGCTTGGCAACCTTAGAGCTGTTCAGAGCGGCAATGAGCCAGTATTGAATTGCCAGCTGTCGGCGACAAGTACCCTGGAGGGTGCACTGGCGATCAACCATTGTCCAGGTAGCTGATGCCGCTATCGCATTTTGCTAGGCAGCCATTGGTCGGTAAACCAAGCCAGTGGTGAATTTGTAGCCAGCCGGTTAGCGCAACCACGAGCGACGTTAGTGTGATCTAGTTTGCATCCATCTTTCGGTAAGGCAGTTGAGTGGTATGAACGGTATAAGCCAGCCACAATCTCCGCAAACCTTAAATCTTTAGTACAATTTCAAACACGGCTCGGAAATTTAAACGGTCTCTAAATTATTCCGAAGCACAAATATAAAGCATTCTTATGCCAAGAGCAGCATGCCAAATAGGCTAGTTTCCAATTGGCGACCGTCACAAAATATTGAAACAAATGATTATACACATTGACGTAGTCCTACGCCACCTTTGCCAACAACCTCATTGGGCTGTCCCTTGTAGTTCCGTAAATTTCAAGGAAATTACTTAAAGAACTTATTTTTGCGACTTTTAGTTATTTAAAAATCATACCGCAATTGGAATGAAACTGGTGAAAATGGTCCCTCAGATTACGCAGTTGTAACGAGTACGGTTTATCAAGCCTGAAGCGGTGGGTTCGATTCGCGGTCCGTACAAGGGAAAAGAGAAGAATAATATACATAATGAGTTAAACAAAACATTGGCGAACATATTTTTTGGATTTTCCTCTCCCTGGACCTGTTGAAATTATGTTTTTAGTTGTTTGCGAATGATGGTAGGAAAATCAAATTTATCTCTTCACGTTCCATCGATCATCCAACAAAAGGATATTGTTTTACGAAAATAAAAGAAGCTTAGATCGAGAGAATTACATACCTTACGTGTAACAGTTTTCAAAAACTGGAATTTGTAAATCAACGAGTAGCTAGTATGCAACATTCCTTCGAAACGCCATGTTCGAGTTTGATTGTACCACTACTTTAACATTTTTACACTCTTAGTTCATGTAGATGTTAGGTAAAATTATTACACATAACGATGTTTAATGTTTCAGTAACATATTATCTCAGTTTCAAAACGTATTCTATAGCTTTTGACATGTTCCCTAATGAATGCGACGAGCTTCATACCCTCTTCGACTTATTTTGAATATCAGAAAAATACGTGGTTTTACCAAGGAATTCTATGGTACACATTTTGTTAGTGAACAGTCTACCCCGTTTTCATTTGATCGCGGCCCAGGGGTGCGATTCTTTCTCAGATGCAGGAATTTTTTTATTTTGCTTTTGTGCGGTGTGCGCACGCTTAGTAGATAGAAAGAAGATTGATGAAGATTTTAAAGATTTACTCCAAAAAGATGCAGCACGATGCAAGTCGATGGATTAAGATTCACAAGCTGAATACAAGATTTTTCAAAGATTGATTCGCTAGCGTGGGATTTTTCGATCATCTTAAATCTGAATTTGGATGTGTCGCACCCCCAGATCGCGGCTCACGATTAGTACCTAGTATACACTCAGGAAAATAAACTATCGGTATTCATAAGATTGCATTGTGATTATTTGCCACAAGAAATCAGTATGAATTTCATTAATTTGCCTTATGAAATATAATGATGGTGAAAAAGAAAATATGAAGCAACCCGGATTCGAACCTTGGACGTCGAAATTATGGGTCCAGTGACTTGACCACTAGTATATGTCAACACTTTTGAACAGGAAAGCTTAAAGGCGTACAACAACAACGTTGTGTAAAACAAAATCCATTCAGAAGTCAAGCTTATGAAATTCCAAAGCATCGTTTACAAGTTGAACCTTATGAAATTCTTAAGTTTATTTGCTTGAGTGCATGGCGGGCACAATACAGTAAAACCAGATTATCAATATGAGCAATCGAACAGGATAGACTGGCTCCGGTTTGGAGCAGTTTATTATCAGGTAGAAGTATGATTTGCTTGGGAACCTCTGATAATCTTGTTCTTTATGGCAAAATTGTAGAAAATATAATTCAAGCATCTCTCTTCTCCTTCTTAGCGTTTCAAGCTTATTGCTTTCACAATTAGCTTATTGCTTGCTCTCACTCAGCGAAATAATCTTTCGATATTTGTAAGATTGTATTGTCCATTATTTTAGCCGGTCTCCCACTACCAGTCCTACGAGCTGTTCATGAGGATGCCAGGATACGATAGATTGTTGAAACTGGAACATTCTCGGTTCTTGGAACTAAACAAAACATGCGATTATGTTGGGGAGACAGAGACCATTAATTCACACAATCTCTCTTTTCTCTGTGCACGTTTGTGGTTTGGTATGAGAGAGTTAAAATCATTCCCATTTTTTAATTATAGCCCGTTATTACCCTCAATGGTGCAGACTATGATGATCTCGATCTAAAAGAAAAATCTCGATTTCATACCAACTGTTGTAAGCTAATCTTGAGTCACTGTATACGTTTGAAATATCAGTAAAGTATATTCAAACACTGTCATTGATATGAATTTTACAATACTTTAGTCGCAATAACAGGTGTGTTAGTGTGCTCCGATAGTCGCCTGAAAAAATATGTTGATTTATAAAAATATATTGATTACTCTTATCGCTTGTTGACAATTTCGTCGCGTTTAGTATTTATTCACAAAATATACAGAATCCTATTAGCTAGTGGTATAGCGAATCTTTTAGCACAATTTTCTGGCGTTTCTATTCATCTATTAAGTCGCTAGGTTTGAAGTGGCTCACAATATTGACCGTCCAGTCCGATTCGACGCCTTTGGTAAACTCCTTAATGAAGCGATAGTTGCAGATACTGATTTTGTCACGATATTCCGGCATGACACTGTCAGGAAGACAAAACATAAAGAACGAGAAATTAACAATAATCGGTGCAGTATAATATTATCTGGATGATTGAATAGTTAAATGTACTAGTAATTATGAAGTTAAATGTCTCTTGATATAAAAAGGTACGGTTATCGCAGTTCTTATTATTAGCACAGAGAACAGACGTTCATCTTCGGTCTGCTATTTGTGTAAAACTTTAAACCGACATTTCAAATGTATGTCGTTATGCTCCTGGTAGGCGGCGCTGCAGTTGTGTGATAACTGTCATGTCAATGATCTGCAATAAAAAGCCAAGCACATAACCTGAACATTTTGTTTGTTTTTCTCTAGACTTGCTTCTTATACTGGCTGCCCCCCTATACTTTTACACACGTTTTTCAAGAAAAGGTATATGGACATCCATGTCTGTTCTCTGTGTTATTAGCTTTTAAAATTATTTGAAGCATCTCTTCTTTCTTCTGCTTTCTCAGCATTTCAAGCTTATTGTTTTCTCTCAATTTAATGTTCTAAATGCACTTTAACAGTTATTAATTGTGAGCTTTCGATTTAAGTTCCATTATTGCATTGGTATGATTGTGTGGCAAGTAAAATTGGGTGGGGATCATTTGGCATAAGGTCGTTTGGAATAATGGATCCCGGATAAAAATAACCATACAATAATATAAAATAACATTAAAATCTGCCGAACATGAATCTTATTGTTCACGTATTGGATAAATGAAAAATTCATATTTCATTACAATAGATCTACTATTCACCCGAAATGCTAGAATTTTCAACAATTGTGAAACAATACAATCAATAATAATTGACTCAGATTTGTTCGGGAAAAAATGATATTTTCTGTAGTTAAGATACATAACAACCCCCTTATTTTATTGTCGATGTCTCAATTAACATTAAATTCTATTGTGGAAACAATATCTCCTTTTGTCATCTTATTGTCATGAACAATAATATTAATTGTACACACTATTTATTCTATTGTATGGTTACAATACATTTAATTGTAAATCTATGAGAATTTTTTTTCGGGATATTTGGCATAACGGACGTTTAGCAGAACTTCGAACTCTGCAAAAATAGGGGTCCCTAGAAATTATCCTGTAGCCGTTGCATATGATGTACGAATGATTGGCAGAGTGGATACTTGGCATTACAGTATATCTAACGGCCGTCATGCAACAATGAGAAAACTGGTCATCTCAATAACTCCAGAAGAAATGAGCTAACTTGTAAGTCTGCAACCATCAAT
The DNA here is from genome assembly GCA_024533555.2 of Aedes koreicus. Classification (NCBI taxonomy): domain Eukaryota; kingdom Metazoa; phylum Arthropoda; class Insecta; order Diptera; family Culicidae; genus Aedes; species Aedes koreicus. Next base: position 143,540 of record JAHHFK020002017.1, on the reverse strand, counting down.
CTACTAATCTACATTTCTCGATAATCTAAAAGCAATCAGCCAAGCAACCATATGCAAAGCAAAATGTACTATAGCCCAGTTTAAAAGCAAATAAACTTCAATAATTGGCATTTGACATTTTGTTGTCAATATTAACAAGGGACATGTAAAAGGAATATAAGGTTCGTGGAGGAGTGAAACATTGTTTTAATAAAGAATACGATTAATCGAAAAGAATCTAGATTTATTAACGATTACACGTTTAAAAAAGGTTTGATAAACAAAAAAAAATAATGTGTTAAAACGTTCGCTTACGCAATTCGCTTTCAATCAACTTTGATCGCAATGATTTGAGACAAACTCGATGTAGAACCAAGCTCTGAACAACTCTCGGGTCATTTAAGCTTTCTTGGAATTGCAGTAAGACCCTGGTAGAAATTCTTTTGTCGTAAGGAAGTGAGCTTGGTTTGACAGCGGTCTGATAAAACAATAATTTTAATTTATTAGAGCCATCGACCTTACTGCATGGCATGAAGGTGTAGCTCATCTTATTTAATTTTCGCCATGCAGCCATTTTTTCCCGTCCAAGCACTACGCTTCGAGATGCTAACAGCTTGACGAAAATGGCTCATCAGCGATAGAAAGTTGTGATTTAATCAAGCCCATTTCGATCATTCTTACCATGAAAATTTCCTTGAACCGAACGTAAGCTGCCATGTCGGCGGAAGCGTTTCCCCTGCTACACGCTTTCGTGCAACCCACCTCGATTTTTGAAACGTCGCCTCCAACCATCCGAAAAAGCAAAATTTTCTCCGACATAATGGACGCGTTTCTGAATCTCGCGCAACCATAATTCCTCTTTAACCCGTAAAGCTTCGGATGTGACAATAATATTGGCTTCTCGCTGCTGGAGAATCCACAAATAAAGTGATTCCTCCAACAAAGGCAAATGCGGTTCTTTCAGGGTTTTCCGGCTTTCCACACCGTGTTCTCTATGGGTTTTTTTTTTTTAAATTTAGCTCGTAGTTCATCTTTATTTTGTAAAAAAAAACGACTCACAGACGATGATCTTACACCAAGATTCCTGGCAAGAGACTCATGTGTTCCACCACCACCTTCAAAATCTTCAACAATTTTAACCTCATCAGCCAAAGTTAAGGTTTTTTGCTTTCGTTTCTGTGTGGAACCAGGCGCGGTATCCATTGCAGAACTGAAGGCGAGTTCTTACACTAAAAAACTTGATAAAAAAAAACTAACTCTAGCTACTACACAACAAGTCCGTGCTTTGGAAGTCACTATTGAATTAGGAATGCGTAAATTTAGTTTTCCTTTCTAGAGTGTAGCACTAAAAATGTGGCGCCAAATTTCGAGAGTCATTGACAGTTCAACACCATTCGTTTTAAGGACTCTGCAGACCTCCGTGTTTTTTTCCGCCGCGGCAGCGAATATATATGCGGCGAAAAATCGCCGCGGTAAGATAATATGCCTGCTTATGGGAGCGCGCAAACCAACGCGATTGAAAAACGCATCGCGTCGGTTTGTGCGCTCCCATAAGGGAACGTCCATTAATTACGTCACGCAAAAATTGAATTTTTATTACCCCCCCCCCCCCCTTGTCACATTTTTTGTATGAACCTTCGAATTTTTTTGTATGGATCGTCACGTTTTCTCAAACCCCCCCACTCCCCTTACTGCGTGACATAATTAATGGACCTTCCCTAAGCTACCATGTTATCTCATCGCGGCGATTTTTTCGCATCGATTATTCGCTGCCAAGGCGAAAAAAACGGAAGCCTGCAGAATCATTTAAGCAAAGGTAAACCAGAATGCTTTTTTGGGTTTTTTTTTTCTGCGGTACACAGTGCACGGCCAGGAATTTTACTCTGTGAAAACAATATTTGACTCAGTTACCTACATATGGAATACACGACTCAGTTTCGCGAAAAGTGGAGTTGTTAAGGCTGTGAGTGACTCCATTTTTTTTTTTTACGAAATTGAATCTTAATCCCATACAAACTGAATCAAATATTATGCACAATGACGTGCACAACATCGCAATAACGTACAAAAAATAAAACATTATTTAATTTATTTATTCCGCCAATCGAAACCTGATCGAAAGCCCCTCGAAATTTATTTACTATTGAAATGTCAGCTCAGTTAGAGAGCAGCATCTACTAACTGGGCTGTGCACTTAGCCCAGTTAGCGAACGGTTCTGTAATGCAAAAACAATTCAAGGAATCCAAAAATTCCATTCTTTTGTTCCTTTATCAGAAAACAAAATAAAAGCAAAACTTTTACTCAATTGCTGACGAAAACGATGCTAAAATATTCGATATTGTCAAGTTACTTGTTTAGCTCGACAGAGTAATAAAATGTCTTGTTCGTGTAGTATTCAATTGTGGATAAACTGTTTTTAAGGACTTTAAAAAAAATAGGTTAAAAGAAATAAAAAAATATAACTTTTTTCTTTACTTTCTCCAGGATCAGTACACCGCCAGTGTTAAGCAAACATTAAGGGCTTTAATATGTAAATAAAAAGTTTGAAAATGTTCGCATTTTGAGAAAAGAAATTTTTTGTATTTAGAAACAATTATTAATTTTTTACGTTGTATATTTTTACTTGAATGGCTAAATTATAATCTATAGATTTGCCGATGGCACCATACGCCACCATACACCATACCAATCGAACAACCCGTTTTGGTCTTGTAATTTTCTTTAACAATCAGTTTTAACATTGTTACACAGGCCCTTTACACGGTAATTCTGAGGTAGTCATTTTTTGACTACATTCTACGCATTTCAAAGAACATCCTCCATACGTCAAAAAATGCCTACTTTTTAATCCCAAAAAATGAATACTTTTAAGTCCTTTTTTTATTCCAGTGTGATAGAAAAAATGCATAAAAACAAGGCTATCATCAAAATGGAAATATCGATTTGTTCTAGCTGACTGGCTGTGCCACAAAAAAAGTGAAAATAAAACAAATGGGTTCTTGCTAATCAAATCTGAATCCAGTATCATGGACAGGCTACGAGGCACTAAATAGATTGATCTATATCTATTGATACTATAACCGTCGCTTGCTCGGAAATGAAAACATACTCCTGCAAATTATCAATCCTAGCAAAAAGAAACATGTTCATACCCTATGGTGTATTTTATTTGCATGTGCGGGTTTTTTAGATAAATCGATACGGAATGTCGTTAATTACAAAAAAAGCAGATCGTACAGAGATTAAAACGGCCAACGGAGATTTGATATATTGACGCTGAGATTCTTATCCCATCTTCATTAAATAAAGTGACTATTTCCTACATACACTCACATTTCAAAAATGCATAGTTTCTAAGCTCTTTCACATACTGCAAAATGCCTAAAATTTATTCACTTTTTGACGTATAACCTCTTTAGGCATTTTTGCCTAAAACCTTTTTAGGCATTTTATGCATAGTTCCAGTCTTCAAGAAAAGTGCCTACTTTGAAGTCATAATTGCATACTTCAGATTTACCGTGTATGGAAACATAGTTGTGGCCCAGAATAAATCAATGAATATGTTGAATTTATGTCTTCATGGATTTCTCATTTTTTGCCCAGGTACGATTTGATTGAAATAGTTTTTTGGCTTCAATTATTATTCGATTAGATGTAAAAATCGTTAATAACAACCCGCATAACGAAAAACAATTTGATAAATAGTCAAAACTATATTTCGAATGTAAGATATATTATCACATTTTATGTTATTATTATCGAATAGTTTAATCTCATTTTCACCATACAACCTCCACATTAACACATATTGTTAATGTATGCCTTATTGTCATTGAAAGGTTTTTTAGTGTCTGCACTCGGTCTTGATTATATACCAACTTTTTGGCATAGAGTACAGCAAAAAAATTGTTCGTGAAAATTGCCATATTTTTATGGTAACCTAACTTAACCGCCTATTCAGCATATTGTTGTTTGGCCTTCTACCATCTGACATATTGTTAAAACTATATAGGAGATTGTTAGTTTATAGTTGTCAACTACAAGGGTAAATGTCGTAGCAATAACGAAAACGGTCGTCATCGAAAAGGAAAATGGTCCAGGAATGGTTTGTGATTATGCGGGAATGCCAGCAGCAGAGTGTCATGCGACAACGAAAAAACAGGCCATCTCACAATCACGGGAAGAAACGAACTATCATGAGCATTCGTGTTATTCTCAAACTATCATGTACGGGTTATCATTTATTTAATCGACTTCAGAATGATTTGTCTCGTACAAAATATATTCTTCAAATGGCTGCCTGACAGGGCTAGAAAGTCATTTTCATGGAAAATCTCAACGACAGAAATACAGTGACCATAGATCATTGCACGATGGCGTTATCAATGCATTTTTGACAGTTCAGGGAGCTTGTTTACGTGGACTTGGAATATCTTCGGTAAGATCGGTTTAAGATTTTATGCTCTAAATTTAAAAAAAAAAAGCAAAAACACACACACCCGACACTTTTTTTTATTATTTCCTCACCAAAACACACACAACACGCACAAAACCACACAAAAAAATATCTTTTGAGAAATAAAAATTTAAATACCAAACACACACCCCCCCCCCCCAAAAAAAAAAAATAATATAATAACACCCACGCAGCAATCCTCCCCTCCCCCACACCTACATACATACAAAGCAAAGGGAGGCCCCCCCTCCCCAAAATAACACACAGCTTTTTTTTTTTCTTTCACATATATATTTTTTTTTTTATTAATTTTATTTGTATTGGTTTCCCCCCCCCCGGCTGGTTCGCCAGCCATTGATAATCCCTTTGAGTGTGTGGGAACCGATAGGAGATTTCCGCGATTTAATAAATCGAAACGTTTGATTACTTCTAACAACGTGTTTATTTCTTCTTGCTTCAAAACAGACTAAAAATCCAACATGGTCGCTTTCGATACAGGGATGTAATCAGGTGCGCACTGCAGTCCAGTGTTGGCAGTATGCACCACATAGTCCCCCCCAATTACACCAAGAATCTAACCCTAAGTCCCGATGGTGTAATTTTGGTTTTCTGATCTGCTAGCGGATGCTCACTTATTCCTTGATCACAAACGAAGGCTGGTTTCAACCGATCTATCGAAATCCTCTGAACCTTCCCATTCATCCTTACGTCCATGTACTTCTCATACCGCTTCACCACTGGAAATGGTCCATCATATGGTTGCACCAGAGGCTTCTTGACTGCATCGATCCTGACGAAGACGTGACTGCACTTGTTGAGCTCAGGATTAAGGAAAACGGTTGGCTTGGCATGGTGAGCAGGATCGACTGGTTTCAGCTTACTAAATGTAACCTTCAATTGCTGCGCAAAGTCCGTTCTACAGACATCTTCATTCGAACATTCTAGGAACTCCCCAGGAATTCGCAACGCTTGTCCATACACCAATTCCGCAACCGAACAATCAAAATCGGATCGAAAAGACGTACGCAATCCAAGCATTATCATCGGTAATTGATCACACCAGTGCTTCGAATCGACAGCCATTATTGCAGCTTTCAGAGTTCGATGGAATCGCTCCACAAGACCATTTGATTGTGGGTGGTACGCCGTTGTTCGGATGTGCTTGGAACCCATCGCTTTGCCTAATTCACGAAACAGTTCGGATTCAAACTGTCTTCTTTGGTCAGTAGTGACAGTTTCAGGAACGCCAAAACGAGAGATCCAAGCAACGCACATGGCACGCGCCACAGTCTCAGCAGTCATGTCTTGAAGTGGTACCGCCTCGGGCCATCGAGAAAAACGGTCGACGATTGTTAGAAGATAGCGGTTGCCATTCGATGGAGGCAGCGGTCCCACAAGGTCGACATGAACATGACGAAAACGACTGCTCGGTAAAGGGATATTCTGCAGAGGAGCCACTGTGTGACGGTGAATCTTGGAACGCTGACATTGTAGACAGTTTTGAACAAAAATTTTACATCCTTGTTCATGTTTTTCCAAACGAACCGATCCGCTAGAAGGTGACGAGTGGAACGTACACCTGGATGGGCCAGACCATGAACGTGTCGAAGAACCACGTCGCGATGTTGAGGTGGAACGTATGGTCTTACCTTGTTCTGTGACACATCACAGTACAGCGGCTTCGATGCTAGAGTCGTCTGACGTAATTCCAGTTTCAATGCACAACGCGAACCAAGAAGGCGTTTAAGCTCGTTGTCATCAACTTGATCAGCAGCGATTTTGTCGTAGTCGATCGGCGTGGGAAGGGAGATCGTTTCTGTTCTGGATAAAGCGTCCGCTACCACATTGAACTGTCCGCTGATATGACGAATATCGTTTGTGAACTCCGAGATAAACCGTAAGTACCGCTCTTCATGTGGAAGACGACTGCTTGGACTCGAAGCTAGAGCATGTGTCAACGGCATATGGTCGGTGTAGATAACAAATCTCCTTCCTTCCAGCATATGACGAAAATATTGAACAGACAATTTCATCGCCGTCAGCTCTCGGCCGAATGTTGAATATTTCACTTGAGCAGGAGAGAATTTTTCCGAATAGAAGCCCAGCGGAACCCAGTTGCTTCCATTGAATTGCTGTAGCACAGCCCCTGCTGCAGTATTCGATGCATCGATGAGTAGACTCAATGGTTTCGAGGAATCCGGATAATGTAAGAGTGTAGTTGCCGCTAGAGAATCTTTGCATTGATCGAACGCTTTCCTGGCATTATCGGTCCAAATTATCTTCCGAGAATCGTTCTTTTTGTTCCCAGGAATAAGGTTCCGAAGATCAGCTTGTAGATCGGACGCATGCGGAATAAACCTCTTGTAGCAGTTCAGTAACGCAAGGAACCGTCTCAATTCTTTCACGGTGGATGGGATTGGAAAATCGGTAACTGCCTTGACTCGATCCGACAAGGGGAGGATTCCATCTCCGTTCACCACGTACCCAAGAAAGTTGACACTACTTTTTGCGAAGCAACTTTTTGCCACGTTAATAACTAGACCGTACGATTTCAGTCGTTGAAATACGGCCCGCACATGATTATAGTGCTCTTCGGGTGAACTTGATGCAATACAAATATCGTCTACAAAGACCACAACAAAATCCATGTCGCTGAATACTCTGTGCATGAACCTCTGAAACGTTTGGCTAGCATTGCATAGCCCAAACTGCATACGTGTAAACTCGTAGAGGCCGAACGGGGTTATTACGGCGGTCTTCGGGATATCCTCCTCTTGCACCGGTATTTGATGATAGGCTCTTTCCAAATCCAGGGTGGTGAATATATTTTTCCCTTGGAAGGTGTTAAGCAGGTCATGTATATGAGGAACGGGGTATCGATCTGGCACGGTCACTTTGTTAAGCGCTCGATAATCGCCTACAAATCTCCAATCTCCACTTTTTTTCGGAACGCAGTGAAGTGGACTTGCCCAACAACTGCTGGAGGGACGACAAATGCCTAGATCGATCATTACTTGGAATTCTTTCTTTGCTGCACTCACCTTATCCGGAGCCATTCGTCGACACTTGTTGGCAACCGGCGGTCCTTTCGTTTGTATATGATGCGTGACGTCATGTTGCACTGCTGTTTTTATCATCGTCGGTAGGGTGACTTCCTTGAATTCTGCCAACAGCTCACGGAACGGATGGTCTGAAGCAACTACTGTAACGCTGTGAACGGATGCGTCGGTCAAACCTCCCGTCGATGATAACTTCGTTAGTCCATCCATAAGGCGCCGATGCTTCAAGTCCACTAGTATGCCAAACGATGCAAGAAAGTCGGCCCCGATAATGGCAACTCCCACATCTGCCACGAGGAAAGGCCACGTAAAGCGTCGGCGTAGTCCCAAATCTGTCGTGACGTATCGCTTATCGTACACTTTGAATCTGATCCGTTTGCCGCATGTAACAGGAACGGTGTTGCGCCTTTGCTTCTGTCTTTATTCGTCGCTGGAATTATCGATACATCCGAGCCGGTATCGATGAGGAATCGCATGTTGGTTGAATGATCATATAAGATAATACGGCGGCTTTCCGATGCTGCGTTCACTTCCGCCGTTTCGAGTGAACGAGATTTTAGTTTTTTTTTATTGTACTTGCAGGGCTCGCGGCATTTCAAAGCACGTCCTCCAAACTTCCGGTGGAACCAGCATATTTCGTCGTCTGTTACTCGGCTTGATCTCGATGTCGATCGGCTTCTTGAAGTACTTCTCGATGATTTGAGGTGGCGTATCTCCGCTGTCAATGCCGCGATTTGGCTTTGCAGGTCCATTACAGCATCTGTTCCAGAGGCACTGGCGGAAGCAGCAGCGACATGCGACGATGGAGACTCAAGCATTTTGTCTGCCATCTCGGCGAGTTTCCCGATGGTACCATCACTGATGGCAAGAACCGCTTTGACACTTTGAGGCATCCGCTGGAGGAACAGCATCTTCAGCAAATCTTCCGTAACGTTAAGCCCCGCTGCAAGTTCCTGCATCTTTGCCAGGAGGTGAGTGGGACGCATATCCCCGAGGTCACAAGCTCCCAGTAGTCGCTCCAATCTTCTTTGCGCTGACACTTGGAATCGAGAAATTAAACGCTCCTTGACGGCTCCGTATTTGTCTTGCTCCGGCGGGTTCATGACCAAGTCTGCTACATGGCATATGACAGACTGGTCAATCTTGGCGACGATGTGATAGAACTTGGTGTGGTCGCGTACAACGTTAGCGAGAGCAAACTGTGCTTCGGCCTGCGCGAACCACATCACGGGGTCGTTTTTCCAGAAATCTGGAAGTTTGACCGCAACTGCTGCAGCAACAGTGGCGTTAGCATCAGCGTTTTCGTCCGTCATTTTCGAATTCGCGACGTAATCGATTTGCTTTCGTTGATTTTCGTACCGCGAGATCACGTCGGGGTCACCAATGTGGGAACCGATAGGAGATTTCCGCGATTTAATAAATCGAAACGTTTGATTACTTCTAACAACGTGTTTATTTCTTCTTGCTTCAAAACAGACTAAAAATCCAACATGGTCGCTTTCGATACAGGGATGTAATCAGGTGCGCACTGCAGTCCAGTGTTGGCAGTATGCACCACAAGGACAAAGAAATACTTGATACTTACAAATGATAAATAAAAGATATTTAATAAAAATTACACAAAGCAGCAAACAAACAATTAAAAAAAAAAAAAAATTAAAAAAAAAAAAAATAACGAATGGGCTTGAATTTTGGGGAAATTAATTAATTTACCCCACACCATAAAAAAAAAAATTTTGAATATCATAGAAGGGAAAAAAAAAAAAAAAAAAATAAAATTAAAAAAAAAAAAAAAAAAAAAAAAACAACCTTCAACGGGGAAAAAAGTAAGTTCCTATTAGAAAACGAAAATTTTTTTAAAAATTTTTTTTTGGAAAATTCCCCCCCCCCTCAAAAACCCCCCCCATATAAAAATTTTTTAATTTCCCCCCCCATTTTTTTCCCTTTAAAAAATTGGATTCGCTTAGGAAGAAAACGCTGAAATTGTTTTCTTAATTTTAGGCCTTAAAAATATCCACTCTAACGTTAAATATATATGGTCAATTTCTAATCGTAAATCCCGCGAAATCTGGATTCCCTTTGTTTAAACAAATAGAGGAAGCAATTCCACCGCTTGATGAGACTCGTTGGTGCATTGCGCTGCGATTGGTTCCAGCATAAACTTACCCGATGTTCAGTGGTATTGTTTCGCCTCTTTCGACCATTCCCTTCAATCCCTTAAGCACATGGAATACCATAGTAATTTCAACGAATCGCTTTTGGCTCGCTTCGTCTTCTTCGTCAAACATTACACCAACCTGTATGGGGATTGCAGCAAGACCAGTTTGCTTAACGATTTCTCAGATAATCCATCCCAACTAACCTGATACGGAAACGAGAAATATATGTCTTCTTTGAGTATCATCAACTCGTACCGTTGAGCGACGGACATTTTTTCAATTGAACCTTTCAATTCGTTCAACGTTTGCCGTTCTACAAGTCCTTCGAGGTTTTTCAGTTCCCCGCCTGCCAAGGAAGATGATACAACCTGAAACAATAGAAACACAATTCGTCAGAGCATTGCTAACCGAATTGCAAAGCTCGTCAAATAATAGAGACCAACCTGAAGTGCCTGTTTGGCACCCTGAACAAAATCCGGCAGACTGAACTCCCGGTCAAAGTACGGGCGGATGATGAATTGCACCATTATCCAATTTTTAACCGATTTCATGACCGATGGCCAGATAATTTCCGGAAAATCCATGAGCTTCGGAAGCATTCGACCTCGTCCCCGAGGAGGCACATCGTCCGGTGCTTGGCCAGAGTAGTAGCGTCTCGAACCGTTGCAATGGAAAGTACAGCCATTGGTTACAGTAGCAGCCGCGTTGAATAAAGCTAACCGTCGAGCATATCCCGATACATCTACCCGATTGGTGGTAGAAATTCCTGAGGGTGTTCGAATTGAACCGACTACCGCGTTTTTACTTGACAAAGTGTGCACGAGCCTCGAAAATTGAGTGAGGCTAAAGGTGCGTTGGTAAATGAACATTGTAAAATATAGGATTAAAATGATTACTGAACTACACTATCGGCGTAACATGAAAACAATAACACACAGGCAGTGAAACGGAGAGTAGAAATTGACAGTTCGATTGAAGGCCGGTCGATAGATCGAAACTTTTCATACCCTCTTGATACATACACTCCCGCTTCATGTTCCTCAATTTTTGGTTACAATTGTATACTATCTCTTTTTCTCTCACGGAAATGTTACTCAATTTTCGTAATAAGTGGATCTACTCATAAATTGAGTAGATCCACTTTTTAACGAAAATTGAGTAACATTTCCGTGAGAGGAAAAGAGATGGTATACAATTGTAATCAAAAATTGAGTAAAATGAAGCGGATAATCAAAACTTTACAGTGTGCCCAACTCGAACCAAACTGCTCGAAAAATAATAATATGCTTTTGCATACAAGTTGAACTTGCAGACAAGAAATGTTTCATGCGCTACACGTAGTTTTCAGGTATCAGTTTAAAGGGCCATTTAATCAATTAGGTTTTCCAATCCCTTCTAACAGCGATTTTAGAAAATTGGTTCAATCGATTGAAAAACTGTTTTAAAACGCACTAATGTGGGCAACTTATCTCGAGGTTCTAAAAGAAAAAAAACCTCAAAAGGTTGTCTAATTTTGTTCGGAGTCCGAGTGGTAGTAAAAGCTTTTTGACTGCGTGGTCATTGTCGGAAATAGCTAACACGCTCAAAACAGCTTATCTTTCATTTCTAGGGACTTTTTGCATTAGGGCGAATCTAACATTGAGAGACTCTCTTTGATTACTTTCTCTTTCATTTATATTCCAATCACCGTTACATTTTCCATTCTACTATGTGTAGAGTACATGGACGTAGTCAGGTAGGGCACGTTGGTGCCGTTCCCCCCCCCCCCCCTAAGTTTTGATTTTATATTTAGAATTTTATTATTTGTTAATTTTTTTTTTTTTTTTTTTCCCCCGTTTAAACCAACTAGTGTTCCCAATATAACAAACCAACCCACAACCAAACAAATATTTTTTTTGTTGTTCCCCCCCCAAAACAAAACCACAAACGCACCCACAACAAAACCCAAAAAAAAAAAAAAAAAAAAAAAACAACAAAAAAAAAAAAAAATATAAAATATTAACAAAAACAACAAAAAAAAAATTTATAACAATATTATTTTCACAACAACCAACCACCACCACCAACAACACAAACCCCACACACCACACACCAACCACAACACCATTACAGCCCATATACTAATGACCACAACACCACATTTACCCGCTTAAACAACCACAGGAAATCACTCATAATTAAAATTATTATTAAACAGAATTATTTGTTTTTTTCCCCCCCTCCGAAAGAAAAAGGATACACAAAAAAATTTAAATTTTTAGTTAACAAAAAAAAAAATTAATAAACCAAACCCATAACTTTCCCAACCCAATAAAACCAAATTAAAAAACACACTTTAAAGATAGAAAGAGTATCAACGAAAAATATTTATTTGAACTATTCATGATATGGGTCAAACCGATCAATGTTACCCCGCTTACTCCTTTTTAGGGTACTGTATGTAGTAGATATAAGCATCATATTAAATAAATAATAAAAATTGCCAAAAGTCTCATATTAAATAGCAACTGAACTATTTTCGGATTTTGCATAGTTCTCTGTGTATTACACTCTTTCAAACCGACTTCGTTAATAGTATGGGGAAAAAGCATTCCAGTTCGTGGAAGAGGGGAAAAAAACGTTGTGTAGTATTGATGTAGCAGGGAGATAAATACAGCAAAATCAAATACGGAAGAGAATGGATGGTAGTTGATGATGATTCCCGATGATGGAAGAGCAAGGAAGATGGACATTGCGTATGCGCAGTGTGATATCTTATTACGATGGGGGAGTGAGAGGCAGTGATCGCTTCGTTGAGAGTGCGCATCGATCGGGAAGAAAATCTGCGCAGTACGATACATGATTACGATTGGAAAGTGAGAGATGGAAGAACCCGATTGCTGTGCAAATAAAAAAATTAAGGAAGAGAAAAAAAAAGAAACGACTCGGCTTTCAGAGTACGTATTGTGTGTGGCTGAGAGCAAAAAGTTCGGGGTGATGGAAACCAAGTCTGGAATAGAACGAGCATTCTGTTGACTAAATTTGTGACGATCAAACGTATTAACACAGAGCTACCGGTTTAACCAAAATGGCTACGAAGCGTCACGACATTTTAATTATCCCCACCACCACCACACCACACACTTTTTTCCCCAAAATATTTTTTTTTACCAAAAAAAAAAACCCCCCCCACTTTTTTTCCTCCCCCCCCCCCCTTTTAACAAAAAAAACCAAACAAACAACCCCAATTATAAAACGGTGACCCAAAACGCAACCCCGCCCCCGCCCCCCCCCAGAAAATAAAGAAAGGGTACGAATGCATTAACGTTTATTTGGCCGTTTTATTGGAAACCGAGACCACCGCCGCACTTCCACGAGAAATCAATGGGATGTTGGATAGCAAGATTGGGTCGTTTTGGTAAACGAATATTAGTACCGATTTCTGATTTAAACCGATTTATACCAACAGTAAGGATGCTATTGGGGCCACACACAAAGTGTAATGGTGGTTTTTCATTGAAAAAAAAACAAGGTGATTTTTTAAAATGCTAGAAATCCGATTTGATCCGAGCTAAACCAATAATAAGGATGCCATTCGAGCCACTCACAAAGTGTGATGGTGGTTTTCTGTTAGGAAAACAAGGTTAATTTTATTAATGCTTGAGAGACGCTTTGTTGTTTTCTTACTGTGATCACTCGATCACTCGTTTCACCGAATTATAGATAACCGAAACAATACAAAACGCCCCATGCTCGATAGGAAAATAGTGCGTAATAAACTATCGATACAACCGATTCACAGCCGATGCTCGAACCAAACTCTTTTTTCGGAACTTTCAATTTTTACTACTGTATTCTACAATCTATTGCACTACTGTAATTAATAATTGTATCAATCAAGTTGAAGTGTCTAATGAAAAATCTATGCTAATCCATTAAAAATTACAATTGAGGGATTTCGTAAAAATAAGAGTCCGTAGATGCATTTCGTGCCTTCTGGTAACTTTATGTTTCTATTGATATCCATGCTCATCGGCTTAATACCAACCGGGAGAGACTTGGTCTTATACAAAATGATTTCATTATCTCCAATCCGCTCAACAAATCGCAATGTTTTGTGATATATTGGACGGATTATCAAAATTTGAGATAACTCAATGCAGATGTCTTCCAAATTCAGCAGACCGACAAGCAATCGATGGAGAGCTTAGAGGAAGACCGGAAGAATAAACGATGGAGAGCTTAGAGGAAGACCGGAAGAATAAACGATGGTTCTGCTCGTGTTTATAAACAGAAGAACCTTCATAACAAAACGAATCACCGGGTAGAATACATTCATGAGCATTCGGTTACTATTTTGCATAACAAAGGCAAAAAACAAGAATAATGGAAATTCCTCAATCAAATTCATACCACTACAAGTCGAGAACACTTGTATGAACTAAGAAGAAAGCTACTATCAATGTCGATGTTCATTACTTCTCATTTCTAACTTGATTTCGAAAAAGTTGCTCTGCTGGTGAACTTAGTGCTCAATGTGGGAATTGCGCAACGGTTTTTAAAAAAAAAAGATTAGCAGTTTAAAGCAGTTATTTGATTCATTTTATCTAGAAGTACCATAAATGGACATTCGAAAGTTTTTCAAAAGTAAGTATAATATTTTCCAGCATGTAGTTAAAAGAAACAAGCGAACAAAACAAAACGAATGTTTTTTCATGCAGCTGAAATAACCACGAAAAGAAAGATATGCAAAATGGTGTTTTTTTCCGAATTAGAACAACAATTTTAATGAAATTCCATGATACACCGTTTCGGTTTCATACTACCCAGATAAACATAATTGCTACATACACCGTGTTTCGACAGAACGTGTTTCACTAGTATCATATCAGATAAATCGGTTCAAATTTCAAAACGCAGATGCACCACCCATGTAACCAATAAGCAGTTCCAAAGCGTCTTTATGGCAGCCTACCAAACAATTAAGTCACCTTAAGTGCTACATAAATGCCGCTTTTGGCCCAATATACGGCTGCTTTACTGCGATGCTATGTTAATGCTTCATTAATGCTATTTTGCATTCGAAATGCTTATTACAGGCTACAAGCATTTAAATAGCATTTGAAATCCAACTTTACAACAGATAGCATTAAAGATGCTGATATAATGCTAATATAATACTTTTAGCATCTGAAATGCAGATTTAGGGTTGATTTACTGCATATGCTAATGCTTATTGGTTACCTGGGTAGTGTATATAAACTATTTTCAAAATATTGAGGAATAGCTGTTAGAACGTATATGAATTTCTTTTCGTCATTGATGATTAAAATTTCCTAAATTATTTACTAACTACTCGTGTATTAAGAATGCAAGTAGCAACCATTCAGCACAAAAAACACAGCTTGCTTACATTTGCGACTAACGTCGTTTTAAAAGGTTATGTTTGATGTTCCTGTTTAGAAAATATCAGATAAAATAATTATATTATAGGTAAGCTAAGGGGACACAAACCATTAGCTATAAACCACCAAAACTCAAAATGTTTGTTTGTTATACCTAATCACTTATTATTTGAACAACCATTAAAAAAAAATCTATTGAAACAGTGTGAGCACCGTGAGTAAAAAACGGTGTTTCTGCGTTGTTGCTTTACCAATATATGGGTGAGAGGGTCGCGGATGAAAACTACATTTTCAGTACAAAATGCAAACAAATTCGGTGGTTATCCTATACAAAAATCCAACATGACTATAAAATGAATATATCGAGACATTACAGTACCTGTTAAATGTTTGGCATTTAATGTGGTTTGGTTTAAATACATGGGAAAAATCGAAAGTTTTTAAAATCGTTGTTTTTTTTATTCCAGAACAAGCCTAGAATTGTTTAATCTTGTTGCCAGAATCGGACGGGTACTGTCAAATACTTTGGGTGAGAGTAGAGAAGATAATCCACCCGTCCATTCAGGCGTATTGTCACATAGTGAGGGCTCCATTCCCGCTCCATCTGTCGGAACATGAAAATGACCCTACTCTACTGGTCCACCGGGCGTTGTATTGTCCGTTAAGTGTCCGTTAATGTTAATTGTTCAGTATGTGCAACCACTGGTTGGAGACGATGTAATTCTCTCTCTCTCTCTCTCTCTCTCTCTCTCTCTCTCTTTCTTTCTTTCTCTCTCTCTCTCTCTATCTCTAAAAAAAACTCGCCCCCCCCCCCTATTTGAAATCCTGGCTACGCCTATGGTAGCTAGCCACCCCTTTTTTTTTTTCCTTACCAAACCACAGAGAGAAATTTAAAATCAATTTTTCCATTATTGGGGGGTAAGGAGGACTATTGCAGTATAGTGATTTTGAACCGACTATGATCATGGTCAAAACTACCATTAAAAATAGTTTATGCAACATTTTCCATAATGTCGGAATAGTCCTTGTTACCATGATCATAGTCAAAAATGCCATGAACGTAGTAAATTCGACCATTTTCATGGTTATTGAAACCATTATATGAGATAGTCATCCTGACCATGATTTAATTGTCGGTACAACGATGAAATTTTTCTCAGAGAAGAATCCCTCAAATTTTTATCATGGCGCTGTAATATATGGAAGAGAGCAAGACAGGAGAGAATCTCTCATTTTTAGATTCACCCTATTGAAAAAAGTTCTATTACTGTCCCTTTTTTTCTCACGGAAATGTTACTCAATTTTCCTAAATAGCGGATCTATTTTTAAATTTAGTAGATCCACATTTTACGAAAAAAAGTAACTTTTCCCCGAGAAAAAAGGGACAGTAAAGGACTAATGATAGAATGACAGTAATACCGTAATACTAATGATAGAATGAGAATGAGAAATTCGGTGTTATGAAACATTATGACATTTCAAATGCGAATTGCGAAAAGAATATAACCCTCACACTTTCAACACTTTCTCTTCATATCTTTCATTCTAGCAAACATGACTGTCTACTCTTGGTGCCTCACGGCGATGAGCGAAACATCTCCTACTACATCATAATCGTTACTCCACGTTCGGAGAATACAAATATAACAATTAGAGTATTATCATTTATACTATAACATCCTTCAACTTCATTTATATTCTATTTTATATGACATTGTCAGGTTGGTATTTATGCATCTTTGTAGGTCTTAGCCCACCTAACCAATGTTATATTTTTGAAAAGATATGGAGGTTCTTTACGTTTTTTTTTTTAAGGAACGGCAACCAGTTTACGAATCTCTTATCCTGTGTATTCTTCGATCAATATATCTATACATATTTATTATTTAGCTTTTAACATATTTATTATTTAGCTTTAGTTTGATAACCGTTCAACTGCTGAGTCAATACTGTTGTTATGCTTCATCTTTTCAGGATATGCCACAAGAAATTGTTCTAGGCATCGTACTTTTTATTTTTATTTTCAATTACGTCGAAACCCGTAACGTTTTTCAAGCGTATCCCAGAGTCCTTCTCTTTCTACTAATCAACAGTTTCATCAACGTGTTGTGAAGATTTTCAGATAAAAAGCGAGCCTGAAGGGCATGGCTTTTTTCTCAACACTTGCAATGAAGCGTCAATTCCCCATTCTCATTTTATTATACTCTATTTATTATTGCATACCCATAAATTTAACAAACCTTCAGGAGTAACGGAGCGAAATAGGAGAAACTTCCGTACACTATGTTTAGGTTGCCGGTGGCGGCAACCGGTAACTGATAAACTAATCACCAACTTAATTTCTTATATATTTAAATATGAAAATTGCAAACATCACTTGCTGAGCGTATCCTAAAGATTACCCTCCCTACTAACACAATCTCACCTTTCCCGTGACACTTATGAGGGATCGTGGAGTTTTCCACATCTCTCTTAAGTA
Organism: Aedes koreicus; assembly: GCA_024533555.2. Lineage (NCBI taxonomy): Eukaryota > Metazoa > Arthropoda > Insecta > Diptera > Culicidae > Aedes > Aedes koreicus. The sequence continues at coordinate 126,023 of JAHHFK020002017.1, read as the reverse complement.
AGTGTCGGACTAACATTCCGTCCTTATCCCCACCAGTTGCAAGGACGTGACCAGGACAGCTCTGGTCTGTTCGAAGGTGACACATCCTTTATCTAAGTGGTAGGGATTGTTCTCAAATCACTATCTAACAGCAACCGATAAAGGTGCGTCTCCATCTTAACAACAGTTCAGAGCTTGTACCACTTACGCTATTGTGTAACCTGGTTTATGCTATGCTATGATACTTGTACATGCTCTTTTTGTTGTCATTTCTCGGCAGCACGACCAGTTTGAAACAGTGGCATATATAATTCAGTTACTTGTGAATTATCCATTAAATGGATAATTCAGTGATAATGTAAAGCATATGCAATTAATAATATATTTTTCAAAAATACTTTCTTGCTAACTCTGAGTGTTCCGCTTGGCAAATAAGCAATGTTCGGCTACCACTAGATGCACCATTTTGCATTTTCATATATATATCGTTTAATATTAAGATACATGAAAATCATATGTATTTGTAAGGAAGCTGCTGTGTACTGCATGGAATCGATATTTACCTTATAAATTCAAGATTTTAAAAATATGTGTAGTCTTTTATGACAAAACTCATGAGTTATATGATTTAGTATAGTTGCCTAAGTGTATTGAAACAGCACTTAGTCGAGCATTTTTTTTATTTCCACTCCAGCTCTGAAATTGGAGCAATCGTACCTGTCGTTGATATTTGCGCTGCTATTTTGGTTGCGGAAAGGGCTCTCCTTTAACGCCTTTAACTCACCCATCATCACACCGGTCGTTGCTATCACAGTAGTCATTCTTCGTTGCTGTATTCCACATCGGAGACATCGAAATGAGTACCAACTAAAATTTGTAAAAAAAAAAAAACAGTTTGCTATACATTTTGCTCAGCTTGCAAATCACAGTTTTCGTACTTAAATATTATCCGATTCAAGCGACGATGATCTAGACCAGTGGTGCTCATCCAGCGGCCCGCCGAGGCGGCAAATGCGGCCCGCGATAGCATTTGAGAAATATGAGAACTTCATTGAATATGTAGCTATTTGCTGTTCGATTTGAGTTGCATTTCTTACTGTGCAATAATTGTGATTCTCATAGTTTTATGTGAACAATTTTTACCGTGCTTGTTACACAGATGATGAATGACCAAAAACGCGGGATAGAAAAAAAGAGAGAATGCAGTCATATTTTCGCTCCCGCAACCACAGGTTCATTCACTTTCACCATTCAGTGTCTGTTGTCAATTGGTTCCGTTCTGTAGTCGCGTGCGTAGTTCTGAGAAGTTTCGAGCAATTATTCAGTGAAAATGGAAGCCAGCACTAGCAAAAAACGGAAAGTGGCTGATGAAGGACGTGTTTTCCAGGAGAAGTGGTCTGAAATGTTTTTCTTTACGTGCATTAATCAAAAACCGGTGTGTATGATTTGCAACGAAGCTGTTGCAGTTATGAAGGAGTTTAATGTGAAGCGTCACTACGAGTCGAAACATGCGTCAAAAATGGATAAATATGTCGGTGTGGCGCGGGCTGAAAAATGTGCTGAGTTCAGGGGAAATTTGAGTAGCCAGCAAAACTTTTTTGTGAGAAGAAAGCAAGAAAACGAGTTGTGCACAAAGGCAAGTTTCATTATCGCAGAAAAACTCGCTTCCCATTCGAAGCCATTTTCTGATGGCGAGTTTGTTAAGGAATGTATGGAAGCTGTGGTTCAAATGATTTGTCCCGAAAAAAGTCGCATCTTTGCGCAAGTGAGTTTGTCGCGGGCGACCATCACCAGGCGGGTTGAAGACATTGCTGAAAATCTTGTGTTGAGTTTGAAGGAAAAAGTTGCCAGCTTTGAATTTTATTCAGTGGCGCTGGATGAGAGCACGGATATATCTGACACAGATCAATTGGCAGTTTTTATCCGCGGCATATCTAAGAAATCTGAGGTGACTGAGAAATTGGCAAGCCTTTTCCCCATGAAAGGAACGACGAAGGGCATTGATATCTTTAATGCTCTGTGCGCTGTTCTAGAAAAGTTTGATCTACCGCTGAAGAAAATGTCCGGAGTTTTTACCGATGGAGCTCCCGCTATGTGTGGTATGTATTTTGTTTTCCATCTTATTTAAATTATTCAAGCTTATACCGCAGTGTAAAGACGTGCAAGCTCCTTAAAATTCTTGCCTAAAATGTTGTGCTATTTTGAACGTCGCCTTTTGACAGTACTGGCATTATCACATTTATTATGGACATTTGATGTATTTGGCGCTGGCATCAGGCCGTAAGTTTATTTACTTCTTACTTGAAGGGTTGCATATAAATTGATGCAAAATATTCAGCTTTATCAGATTTACGGCCTTGGAAAATTTAGTACCAAGGATGGTGTTAAATTTTAGGTATTTTTCTTCATACATTTATGTATGTTTAAATTTATTTATTTATTTATGAATTATGTTTGAGCTTGTTTGTCTGTTCTCTGTGCTTAATCATTTTATTACTGAAAAAAAAGTTTATTCACAGGAAAACATGAAGGTGCAATTGCCCAACTTCGAAAATTACCAGAAGTGTCAGAGCAATTCTCCCAGTACCATTGCATCGTGCACCAGGAGAACCTCTGCGCCAAAAGCGTGGGATTCAAGGATGTCATGAAAGATGTCATCAAAAAAGTTAATTTCATCCGATCGCACGCATTGAACCATCGAGAATTTCAGGCTCTTCTAGTAGACACGGATGCAGAATATGGTGACGTACCATATTATACTGAGGTTCGTTGGCTGAGCAGGGGAAAGGTGCTGCGACGCGTATTTGATCTTCGGAAAGAAATCGTCGAATTCATGGAGAGCAAAGGTATATCAGTGAAGTTTTTCGATAATGCGGAGTGGGTGACAGATCTGGCTTTCCTGACTGACATTACAACGCACCTGAACGATTTGAATTTAAGTCTCCAGGGTAAAGGCAAATTGGTGCACAGCATGTTAAATCAAATCAGTACATTTGAAAACAAACTCGTGTTGTGGGAGAAACAGATGAAAATTCTAAATTTTGCCCATTTCCCTACTCTCGGAAAATGCAATGTGACGTTGACTAAAAAATACGTTGATGCACTCCAAACAATGAAAAATGATTTTTCTCGTAGATTTGGAGATTTCAAAGCGCATAACAAAATTCTAAAACTTTTTTTTGCTCCATTCAGTGTTGATGCTTAACAAGCCCCAGATAATATCCAAATGGAACTAATTGAGTTACAGTGCGACACGGAACTGCGCGAAAAATTTGATCGACATGATTTGTTGGAGTTCTATGCCAAATTTGTTCCGGAAGAGCGCTTCCCAGAGCTGCGAAATCATGCTCTTTTCGTAGCTTCTTTGTTTGGATCCACATACATTTAGGAACAACTGTTTTCCGTGATGAAGCAAGTAAAGTCAAAAGCAAGAAATAAGATAAGTGATGAACATTTGGACAATTCATTGCGTATTTCGACCTCTAGCATGAAGGCTGATCTCGATAAGCTTGCTCAATAAAAGTGTAAGTGAATTATGTATTAAAATGCGAAAAGTTTTTTTTATTGATTTTCAAATAAATTGAATTTGATATAAATCTACATTTTGCTGTTTGTTATTTTTTTTTTATTTTGGAAGAAAGAGCATTGCTTTACATTTCAGGTACATCTACTAGTAACGTGTCCTCAAAATAAGCTGTTTTTTATTAATTATTTTAAGCCATTAAAAATAACTCATTGCGGCCCGTGGCATTGGCGCAAAATTTCATTTTGGCCCGCTGCAAGCATCTACTTGAGCACCACTGATCTAGACTTTACGGGCCAGATGTTTATGCAGACACAGATCATGTTACCCGGAACAAGAAACGTGATGGACAGAAAAGAGTTTGTGTGAGGAAGATACTATTTAAAATTATTATATTTTTATTATAACTATTCATAGAAAATCTATTATCATTATAATAAATAGCAAATAAGTTTTGTTAATTATTTACATTTTTATTTATTTTATTTCAATTGAAATAAATGGATTTCCTTAAAATTCTCCGAAAATTAGGACAGATGATGCAATGTTAAATTATTTATTTACATTACTTTTAACAATTCTGAAAATAACTTAAAAAATAACTAATTTCTTATTTTCATTAGGTATAATTGAAAGGAAAAAAAAATTGAAAGGAAAAAAAAATTGAAAGGAAAAAAAATGAAATTTGAATTAAAAGACTTAATTTATTCACTTTTTAAGAGAAAAGAGATTGGAACCAAACAATTTAAAATATAATAATTAATTCATCTTTTCATTTCATATTGTAGTTATCTTAATTGAATAGGGTATGTGTCCCATAACTTAGCCTAATATGCAGCAATCGATGACATTTTCAATTATAACTCAATTATTATTTGAGCTGAAACTAATATTCAATCAGCCATACACTTGCCTTGACAAGTTTAATAAGTCGTTTGAAAGTATGTATCATGAAAAGTTACACAACTCATTTTATAAAGCCCGAAGTTTGCGAGCGATATGGATGTAGTGTCGGTCTATAAGTACCAAATAGGGTCGATTCATGGATGCAATTTCGTCCCATTCGATAGATTTATTATCAAATGCAGTCTTCATACGGTTTTTTTCTTCTGAGTTTCTGCTTTAAGATGTTGCCAGCTGTATTTACTGTACTCAATAAAAAAAATTCACAAAACGAATTATGATAAAACTACTTTGAAACACTTTAATGATTCTCACATGTGATAAATTGGCCATTCGATCATTAAAACATGATAATTCACTCTATACAGATTTTGTTGCATAGGTTTGTGTTTCAACGAGCCATTTGAAAAATATACAACTGCAAACTCATATATTTCGATTTAAATTCTACCAATAACAACATGTTTACTGCGTTATCAATACATCAGGCCATATTTGGGCACATAGACAAAAATTTGTCCCTAACATTGGGTCTACGCTTTTCTAGATAAATCATAGTTATTTTATATATATATTTACAGTAGTTAATAACGTGCGAATATTATCTCTATCTCTCGGCGGCATTTCTCGGTTAATCTATTCAATTTAGACAAATTTAGAACCTTAGAAGATCGAGAAGATAATCTGTTCAACTTAACCAGTGAAATCATCGTGTCTAAAAAGTAACGAAAATTGAAAATAACGTGGAAGTGAACAACTATAAATTGATTGATAATGTCTCAATTGCTTCGGAATTAATCGTTCATCCTGATAGCAACATAATTTTGTTAATTATCGCTGAATTAATGACATATTTGGTACATAGGCCGAATGAAGGCCCTACACACTTAGAAAATTTTACAGTATTCGGTAATTTTTTACCGAACTTTCAACAGCTGAACGTTCGGTAATCTGTTCGGTAGTTAAATCAATTACCGAACGTTCGGTACTCAAATTTTTTAATGAACTGTCAAAAACTACCGTACAATTCGGTAATGGAAGATTTGATGATCTGTCAAAAAATACCGTACAGTTCGGTAATTTGTGTAGTCTGGTACCGAACCGTTTCGGTATTTTTTTTTGTGTTTATCATTAAACACCAAAATATTCGGATGTTATTGGTTTATAAATATATTAAGCACTACTATATTTGTTGTTATTCCTACCGGGACTGTGAGGTCTTTCCAGCATATGGCGCAGTCAACAAAATACTACGAACGATGAGTGTTGGCTGCATCGGATGCTGGTCAGTGAAGTTGTCTTCTACCTGCAGATGGATACAATGCAACAAATATATTTTGCATGTGTATCATTTAGAATGAAAATCCATTATTACATCGAACCTATTGATTGTTTAGCGTGTAATCAGCACATTTGAAATATTTATAGCTAGCCGGATGAAAGCTCTAATTAACGCTGGTTTATTTTCTACATACATACATGGAATAATTAAAATTAATCAATATCCAAACCACCTTCTGAACAACCGATCACTGGAACCACGAGACTTCATAGAAAATGGCTGACAGTTTGACAGTTAATAATACTTTACCGGGCTTCGGTGATTCAGAGTTCGTTTTACGTTTTGTTCGGTAAAGTGCTTACCGTATTCAGTGATTGTTTGTTTTTACCGTATTGATTGTATTTTTTTCTACCGTATACGGTAAATAAAATTTAACATTACAGATCGTTCGGTAAAGTGTTACAAACTTACGGTAACATTTTTTATGTTTACCGAAAAATCGGTAAGATGCTATGTTTACCGAAATGTTTCGTCAATTTGTTTACCGAACAACAAAATCGAATTTAAGTGTGTAAGCTAACATTACATCCCGTTACCCTATGTTTTTAAAATAATTTTGATGAAGTCCAATACGTTAATAACTAATTAATTTGAAAATTCTAATATTAAAATATAATGGTAAAGCTTTATTTATTTTTTATATAAGATAACATAAATATTAGAAATTGTATACATATGAGAATAACTATTATTATTTTATAACGTCAAACCAAATAAATTTTATCATTCGAATAATTCTTCAATTTGAATTTCTCAAATTTGTTTTTGTAGAGGGTTGAATTTCATTTAAAAAATTATAAGGATTTCCATTTGAAATAATTCTTCAAATTCAAATAATTGTTGTTTACTATTCACCTGGCTGTTCATTAGGTTTAAAAAATTCAATATTTTTATTAACTAGTTGATTTTATTTTAAATTCAGAAAAGATTAGTATTCGAAATAACATATTCAAATTATTATTTTTGAATTAAAGTATATATTAAATATTTTAAAATTATTTGTTATGATTAGTTACATCAAATTTATTTTGCTATACAATCACAATATTCCAAATTTTCAATTAAAATATTTAAATTTTTGGACTATATTTAACTGTTTGACAAATGAGGAATTGTTTAACTCTTTTATATTTTTTTAAAATACTTAAATTTGATGTAGAAGGAGATGTCCGCTCAACACCTTGAGGCACCAAGAGTGGAGTGCTAGAATGAAAGATATGAAGAGAAAGTTTTGAAAGTTCCGTCAGTGTTCGGTAGGTTGAAAATTGAATAGAAGTATTGAGAATTGTGCGAAAGGACATGGGTAAAGTAGTAATCGAACCAAGGACGATACCATTGCCTAACATCCCACTGCAGGGTAGGTCAAGGCACGGATGAATCCGCCATCTCAACAAGCAATAGTAACGTGATGGATCGCGCTCAAATACCACTGATAGCTTGTTATAGTCTCTAGCGGTAGTTTGTACACACTCCGTTTTGTTGCATACAAAACTACCGCTAAAAACTATCACAAGCTATCAGTGGTATTGAGCGCGATTTGATTTGAACTGGCTAATGTGACCTTCTTCTTCTTCTATTATTTTTGCGAGGGACTTTAACCCTTCGGGTCATTCGTCCCTAGGCTAATGTGACCGGCAGTGCGTGTTGCTTTTATATCTAGCAGCCATGCGATCAAGAGTGATCGCATGGTGGCATTCTATGCCTATTTAGGTGATACTACATGGAGTGTACTGTTGCTGTGTAGTGTGTAATACAATGGTGTTGGCATTCGACTACTGAGTGGAATGTCGTTCTATCGTGTTTTACGCGACACTCTCGATGGGCCGGAACTGCAGGCAGTTGGGTGGATTTATGTTTTTATTGATGAAATCTACGTTATTATCGCGGTACCACTGGATGACTTCCCGGTTGTAGTGGCAACTCACCAAATCTGGCCAAAACTTCACGGGACCTTTATGGGCTTTAATAAAAGGTAGTACGTGGTTTTTGAGGTATTCTTCCTTGTACAGCTTTGAGTCCATCGTCTTATTCGTCACAAACACTTTGGTCTTTGCTCCGCAGCTGCTTATCCCTTTCCAAATCATCAGTTTTTTTTTGCAAATTTGTCCATAAAAGCAAACTTAAACTTCTCAGGAACATTTTTATTTTAAATCCTCGACGGCATGAGGAAAAAAATAATGAAACAAAATGAAATAAATGAAAAATAAACGAAGAAAAAAATTAAAATAAACGCCACTGCAACACAATAAGTGATTCCGGATTCTAACAGGACAGAACTTTAGCATTAAAAAATATTGTGAAGGGATGTTTTGATACAAAATGATAATAACAATTATATTTGTAATGTCTGCGTGTCTGCTGATCCTGCTGCAATTGTAGACGGACTCTCATTATCATAGCCACGGGGGAAGAAAACAATTCAAAATTATTATACAATACTTGGGAATTCCATGGATGATCTGAAATTATATACCGTATAAAGAATACTTCCATTTTTCGTGGTAGGGTAAGATTTCAGCATGCTTCTTTACCGGGGTCACGCTGCCTACATCGCCTTTTTGCGGCTGCCTCTTAATGTATTGTTGACGCGATACAGCGTTTCTCACTCAACCGCTGGATGCCAGGACAGACGCTGTTCGAGCCGCTCCTCCTTGGTAGACAGACGCTCGGCACGCACCTCCTCAATCTAGCTGAAGTCAGAAGGACAACAGTGCCCAGGCTGCACTACCCGCTTAGTACGCAACCCTTAGCTGGCGGTCTTTGTTATCTCTTGACCCGTGGAAGCATGAGGTAGGAACTTGTGAGGACCATAGCTATGTTGCGGGGACGCACGCTCCATCCCAGGTGTCTACTCACCATTTTGCAGCCCTCCATTGAATATTACGTGAATATTCACGAAAAACTCATTTGATTGTTTCGTAGAATTTCAAGCTACGAGGATGTTTCGTAAACCTTACGTAATTTTCAATTAATCGTTTCTGAATGCGGTAGTAGAGAAAATGTCAAATGTCGAATTACTCCAAACGAACCAAGGACGTTACCATTGCCTAACATCGCACTGCGGGGTAGGTCAAGGCACGGACGAATCCGCCACCTCAACAGGCAATAGTAAAGTGATGGATCGCGTTCTTGTACCACTGATAGCTTGTGATAGTTTTTAGCGGTAGTTTTGTATGCAACAAAACGGAGTGTGTACAAACTACCGCTAGAAACTATAACAAGCTATCAGTGGTATTTGAGCGCGATCCATCACGTTACTATTGCTTGTTGAGATGGCGGATTCATCCCTGCCTTGACCTACCCTGCAGTGGTGTGTTAAGCAATGGTATCGTCCTTGGTTCGATTACTACTTTACCCATGTCCTTTCGCACAATTCTCAATACTTCTATTCAATTTTCAACCTACCGTACACTGACGGAACTTTCAACACTTTTTCTTCATATCTTTCATTCTAGCAAACATTACTGTCCACTCTTCGTGCCTCATGATGATGAGCGAAACATCTCCTTCTACATCATAATCGTTACTCCACGCACGGAGAATATAAAAATAACAATTATAATATGATCATTTCAAGGCCAAAAAGGTGTCAAAGCTCTCTAAAAAGTACATGGTTTGGCAGGATATTTGTAGCTGTGGTTTGAAGAGCAAAATCTTTATAACTACAGGTACGATTAACCAATAAGTTTACGTCAACGAGTGTGATGTGATGTGATGTAATAGGAAGCCACCACCAGTTCAGGACTTGCCATGGCGGACAGTTCCTCCTAATGACAAGATCAAACTGTACATACCTGTAATTCTCACTATTCTGTTGTATGAAGGGCCAAAAACGGGGGTGTGTACCCGTAAGTAGATGCACTTACACGAAACTCACGGAAAGGATAGAGAATCTCCTTCCAACGAAACGCTCTTATTAAAGCAAGTGAACAGTAAGCAATACACATTAGGATTTACGTCTGGTGGTTTGTTAAAAATAGGGTTAGCAAACTCACTGTAGACTGTCGGAAGATAATAAGATCTTCGCTGATATCGATCTGACGATTTCCATCAAGGAAGGCATAATTGTCATCCATGATTTGGGCCAGATAGCCGCGAATCCCTCATCCAGCATACACTTCGTCTGGCACCCTGTATTCCCCCCTTACCCTTTGTTATTAAATGAATGTATGTAATGTACGTGATAGAATAGAATATATGTATTTATAAAATACAACTGACAGCCACTAGATTGTTACTGCAAAATAAAAATTTGATATGTATTAATATCTTAACAGTCCTAGAAAAACTGAAAAGCAGAGTAGATCAGTCCTTTCAACAGAGATTAAATTTCAATGAAAAGATGTTTGATTTGTTTTATTTTTTTTTTAGAATCAACAGACTATAGGTCGAAGAAAGCAGTTGTAGTCATTGAAGAGCCTGGTTTGATGATTTCTGAAATAACTGGAATATTTTATCATAATACCACTAAAAACATATATTTACATGCAATCATATACTGCTAATAATCACATGCCAGTCTTTTATGGAATAGTAGTTGAAATTCAGATATAGAATTTTAATGAAAATGTTATGTTGTATTGCTGAAAAACAAATTGAGCATTACATTGTCATGCTACTCCATACTCTGAAATGCAAAGATGTCCGTGCTGAAATTATTAATTAAATGAGAATGGAAAATATACCCTTGCTGGAACACGATATTGAGTCCCTGCCATTCACTTCACTATTCCCAAGTTGACAACATTGCCAGGCTACGCCAACCAGCTTCTCCATGCCGAAATGCTGAAAAAATGTGTACTACAGTAGCAAAACTAATTAATGTGATATAACCACAATGGAACTGACTCTTAGCTTCGGGTCATGGCAGAGAATCCCTACTGAGCCCTTGCGGCACGTCAAGCCGGCCAGTTCAGCGCAAGGGATAAGTTTACGTCAACGAGTGTCTGCAAAAACGGCTATTACCATTCATCCAAAAGCACACATAATGTACATGGCATTTGATATAAAGATACTCTATATCACGTAATATAGGTTGTAGTGCGAACGGGGTTTTAATTCGTACGCTATCATTTCAACATTTTAATGATTAATTGCTAGGTGTTTGAAATAAAGCAGAAATAATGATAACATTTCTCTTATAAAAAAATAAACTAAAGATGATGACAGAGAACTCCGAACGGGAAAATCTCTTTTTGAAATTGAATTTCCGAAAATTTTATCCATTACTAATCAAATTCTGGGCAAGTATCCAAACAAATACATTCCACAAAAATCGACAAAACTATTCTGCTACATGTTGTTGAGAAACAGACGTAAAGCACCAAAGTTTTCCGCACCGCACTAATACTTTCTAACAAACCCCACATCGTTCCAAGAAAAAAAAAAAAAACTGCCTTTGCCATGCTGCTTCAGACTTTTCCTTTTTCCCGGCGATTCGGAGCAATGAAAAAGATGCCCTTTTCCATCTTTTGCTGATGATTTGATTTATTTTGATTTGATTTGTAGCAAGTTCAAAGTTTCCCAGGCGTACGCTTTTCTGTCACATCCAGCAGGGGTAGGGGTTTTACAAAGGAAGAGCCGTGTCGCCTTTCTGGATGTACTGTATAGTATCATCATCATCATCATCGTCATCTCGAAGGGATCGGATCATCGTATCGTACAAGTTCCACATCTTCAATTTCTTTGTGTTTCATAGATGACAAAAGATAAAAAAAGGATGAAGCTTGAGAGCTCAATTTTGCTTTTGGGATGGATGGGAATTGCTGGGATCGACGGTTCTTGAATGGGAAAAGCCAAATATACAAAAAGTGTAACATTTGAGGTAATTCAATCTACATAAATTTACGTTTTCTGTCAACGGATGTATGCGAGCTGAATTTGAGTGAATTCAGTTGAGTTACCACTGCTATCTTGTAAAGTGATTTGAAAGTTGATAAAGCATGAAGAATTTTCTTTATTATTTTTGTAAAAAAATGTGAATTTTGGTCCTCGAGTGGAATTTATGGATTTATTAACTGAATTAACAAAATCAAGGTAACCAGTTTTCCAGAAAACTCCAGTAGCGTTTGTTCAATTTTCCCGGAAATCATCTTTTTCAAAAATCCATAGCTTGAGAACGGAGTATCGTAGAAGACATCTTTGTTTCCCGCATTGTTAGAAAATTTCAAAGAACATGTCCTATGTCCTGAATGTCTATAATGTATGTTCTAAGGCTCTGACAGAGAACGCAACAAATGTGATTAACCTTTGAGCCGGTTCGCGGAAGAGCTAAGAATAAAGGGTATGTAAATGCTCATGCAGATAGCCCAGCATTGTGAGTATATTGTAGATGTTCTAATGTGTTTAACTTATTTTTAGACACATTTGTAATAGTAATTGAAATTGTAATGATTCTAATGATAATGTTGTATCTATGTATAAGACAGCCAATAAGGTTATTTACATTTTGCACTGAACATGAACTTCTATCATTTTGCACTGAACATTAACTTTTATTAGAAAATCTATACTAATAGACCGTCCCAGAAAGATAGGACACACCTCCAGTTCGTTAAAAACGTGCGTATTTTTATTTATGTCCATTTAAATTTACCGAGAGACCAAATTGCCTGCCAGACCATCGCTTTTTTGCCAATTTTTTCAGTGAAAACTGAGGTGTCCGTCTTGTCAACATCATCATCTTCATGAATTGTGTAATATTGCGATCCCGGCAATGCTTTATAGTCCAACTTCGAATACGTTTCGTCGTCCATCTTGATGCAGTACACGGCTCGAAAAAGTAGTTTGATTTTCTAGTCAATATCATGCACATAAATGGAGCGACACAGAACATAAAAAATCAGTGGGGTTGTGTTTAACACACGACCGGTTGACGTAGACTACTTTAACCCGTTTGATTAGTTTCGTAGTGTACTGTTCTAATGGGACGTTGGGTTAGCATAAATGAGTGAGAAAGTATGTAAGAACATGCTATGATTCACTTCTTAGAAATTATTTGGCAGTCGTGGAAAGGGACGTTTGGTTTGAATGTTAGTATGATGAAAGGGCAACAATTGTGCTGCCTGTAGTGATTGTGTTGATATGATCGACCAGCTGGAGATCATTATCCATACCGCGTAATCTCGAAAATTTATCGATAAATGATAATGCTTTAAGAGTTCACACTGTTTCAGTTATTTTTAAATGTTGATTTGACCTCTACCCTTGCCGTAAGGCCTAGTCTGATAAAAATAGCGTTGATGTTTGTCCTCAAAGATCGTTAGACCAGCATTAGATAGTAAGTATGTTAGCAAAAATCTATTGTACATTCTTTAGAAAGCATTTGAAAAGTGTTTGCACTGTGTCAAGTTGGTTGACCACTTGATTTTATTTCCCACCTCGAGTTCAAGGCCGTTCTCTAGCTTTCCGACCAGTAGTTAGCAACGCATTACCTCTGGTTGCTTCCAGTTTCGGCCGATAACCTCGAGTTCGCTCGGCATCGGTACATGGTCAATTCGGAGGATTTTTCGAATGTTCGATCTTAACGCGCTTCCGAAATTTGCGCAAACGGTTGGCATCAAACGAATAGGCATTGCACTTATTCACCCTTTCACAGTTTCTCAAAACTTATTTCTTCCTAGAAGTAAAACGCTATCCAACGCGAATCGTTAACACAACAGAATAACTATTCATAACAGTACTCATTGAAATGTGCATGTTCGAGAATCAAAAAATTGTTCGTGATAGGGAATTTCTTGAAACATGCCAGAACGCAACATTCTTTAAAATTTTCATACACCAATTGATGAATATGTATGTGAAATATATTAATCTTTTATTTTATTTATTTGTGAAATTGTATATACCTTAGTAAATAGAATGGCAATCATATAAATTTCTTGATAAGAGCAGTCTCAAAAATAAATCCATTAAGAAACAATCGAATTCTTAGCATCCGGTGTTTAAATTTTTCGTGACGGTAGCCATTTGTAAATTGTGCAAAATGCTCAAGGTATGCAACAAAGAGAAAACTAATATTGTTTTAGCCACCGCTGTCAGCCAATCGGTAAGAACCAAACATTCAAATCAAACAAACTCTCTCAAAATTAAATTGGTCGTCCTGAAAAGGACGGATTTGAAATGGTCCGCATAGTAATTAAAACCCTCTCTGCGCCTTACCAAAAGATGTCTACCCAATATCACACACACAAGCACCTTATTTCGCCCCTAGTAGTAGCACCCACCGGCTGGCTACAAAGACATTATTTGCCCAAGCAACCGACTGCCTGGCACAGCACAGTATAATGTATGGCTGCCTAGCAACGGTTGCCTACATTCGTACCGGAAGGTACGATCAATGCCCAACCGTCAAATTTTCCACTGCTATCTGCTGTTAACAATGGTCAGCGAAGTACAAATGTACCCGTAAGTACAAACAGAGCACAAGTTTTCAATGCTCAATTCTTACCTGCTGGTAGCAATGTACAGCTAGGTAATGGAGCTTCCTACGCTGCCGTTACAGCCGGTAGAAACCAAAATTCTACCAGAAATGTTGAAGATTTTGACTTAGGTAGCATAACCGCTCCAAAAATGGATTTTTTACAGAAATCATTAATCGATATGATTAATGGAATGTTAAATACAAACTCCATGTTTGATGCAATTCAAACTGATATAAAATTTGCAAACAATATTATCATGACCCTGAAATTCAGCAATGGGTATTAAGACACTGAATATTTTAAATTGGAATGCTCGATCTCTTAAAAATAATGAAGACGAGCTGTTTAACTTTTTACGAGTTCATAACGTGCATATTGCCGTTGTAACTGAAACTTTTCTTAAACCAGGTGATAAAATAAAAAGGGATCCTAATTATTTCGTACACCGCAATGATCGTCTTGAAAGTCCAGGTGGTGGCGTTGCCATAATTGTTCATAGGCGTATCAAACATCAAATTCTTTATTCATTTGATACCAAAGTTTTTGAAACTTTGGGGGTTTCTGTTGAAACAAAATTTGGTCAACTTACACTATTAGCTGCCTATTTACCATTCCAATGCGTAGGTCAGCAAAAGAATCTTCTCAAGGGTGACCTACAGAAGCTTACCCGTAATAGGTCAAAATTCTTCATTATTGGTGATTTTAACACCTTTAATGCAAAACACCGATCGTGGAATAATGCTCAAAGTAATTCCAATGGTAATATACTATTTGATAATTGTTCTGCGGGTTATTACACTATCCAATACCCAAACAGCCCAACTTGCTTTTCTTCTGCCAGAAATCCCTCAACTATTGATTTGGTCTTAACTGATTCATGTCAACTTTGTAGCCAATTGGTTACCCATGCTGACTTCGGTTCGGATCACCTTCCAGTAACTTTTGAAATATCTCAAGAAATAATTTCTAATCCCAACAGTTCTACTTTCAATTATCATAGAGCTGATTGGAACCAATATCAAACATTCATGGAATATAACTTTGATCCTAATATTCCTTTGGAAACTAAAAATGATATCGATAATGCTCTTGACTCTCTGACTACTTCCATAGTTGAAGCAAGAGCTGTCTCAGTTCCAAAATGCGAGGTAAAGTTCAATACAATTATAATAGACGACGATCTTCAGCTTTTGATCCGTCTGAAAAATATCCGTAGAAGACAATATCAAAGAACACGCGATCCCGCCATGAAAGTTATCTGGCGAGATTTGCAAAAACAAATTAAAAAACGCTTCTCTGCCCTGAGGAACTAACAATTCGAAAATAATGTGTCAAAATTAGAGCCGAGTTCCACCCAAATTTTAAAAAAACCCCAAAAACCTAATCCACCCCCCCAAAAAAATAAAAAAAAAAAACAAAAAAAAAAAAAAAAAAAACCAAAAACTGCCAAAACATTCCAAAACTTCCCAAAATTTCCCTTAGGTCCTTTTTGGCCCATTTAAAAACAAAGTTTCTCTTGTTTATCTGAAAATTTCCCCAAAGGAAAAAATTAATAAATAAACCCGGGGGAACGAATTGGAATAAAGAAAAAAAAAAACCAAAAAGTTAAAAAATATGAAGGCTCCAGGTGATGATGGAATTTTCTATATACTGTATGTGTATGTGTATGTGTATGTATGGTAGCCACCATCCCTTCATGCCCTTGGCTTGGATGCAGCTCCACTTAATAGCAAGATCAAATTGAGCCACCGATCTGAATTCACAATATCGCTGTATGAAGGGCCAAAAACGGAGGGGTGGACCCGTAAGCAGACACTCACGCGAAATCCACGGGAAATTAAGAATCTCCTTCCAACGATACGATCCAACAATTCGAATAACCCAATTCGCAATACTTATTAAGCTTTCTACAGGATGGCTTGTTAAGAAGGGCGCGTCACTCTCACTGAAACTGTTGGAGTAGAATTCGCAGCATCACAATCGAATCGGTAGGATAAAGAAAATGATAATGCTCGTCCCCTCCTAGACTCAGGCAGTCAATCAAACCATCGTCCAGTTTCAGCTTGAATGATACCCTGATGCTCCCTCCCAACCCAGTATTTATTATATATAATGTACATAATATGTCATAATATGCAACATATGTAGTATGTAATAGAGCAATGAAATATACTATAATATTTAATTAAAATATGCCATGGTTGGAATTCGTCATCCTGTAATTTAAATATGGAAATAAATAAAATAATATGATGAAATAGTTAAAATAGTAATAATAGGCATATGATAATCATATGCAGCTTGGTGCATCTTTACAGCTCAATCAGTGGCAGATGAATATAACTCTGGAATGTGAAGGTCTTATTGCAATTAAATAAAACATAAACCATTTAATTATACCTGAATAAAAAAAAAAAGTATATATTCATGACATATAGATAAACATAATCAGCAGAATTGAAGAGCATTTATTAATTTTAATAAAATTCAATGATTTAAATTCATAGAAAAACACCTTTAGATACAATGAAATAAAATATCTGTACTATCTGGAATCTATTTCCTTGTAACCTTGCTTCCTTGCTTCAACACATGAAATTTAATTTATTTTCATTAATCTTTTAGTAAATATTTTTAATATGATATACTAATATATATAATGATGATATGATGAAAATAATACGATGTTGTAATAGTATACACATAAAAATTAAATGCAAATATTTATCTCTTCTGCTGTGATATTAGATGATTGAAACTCTGAAATGGCGAAAATTTCCAAAGTGATATAATGAAAGAAAGTTGATCACCGGGCAGCCAAGCAAAATAGCAAAGAAAATTTAAGCAAACAATTAGCCGAAATAAATTTCATATGATTATGATTACTGCCCAAAAATGGAAGCTTAATAAATCCACATAAAAGAAAAAAAACAGAGAAAAAAGAAAAATTAAATTTGAATTCTCCGATAACTCTTGCTTTCTACTGGGCCCATAAATAATTTTTTAATTCTGTGCAATAGAAAATGAGAGATCATAAACAATGTTTGTTTTTGAATTATTAAACTTTTTTGGAAATTTTATTTAGTAGAATTTGTCGTATGATCCTTTCTAAAAGAAAAACATTAAAAACCATCCTATCTTTTCAAATACATATCGTGGGTAAGGTGGGCTAAAACTTACGACGATGCATAAATGCGAACCTGAAAATAGCTTTGAAAATATTGTGAAGGGATGTTATAATATAAAATGATAGTAACAATTATATTTGTACTGTCTGCATGTCTGTAGACTGACGTCCAGCTGCAATTGTAGACGCTCTTGCATTATCATTGCCACGAAGGAAACAAAAAAAATTAAAATTATTAAACAACACTTGGGAATTCCATAGATGATCTGAAATTATACACCGTATAAAGAATACTTCCATTTTTGTGGTAGGGTAAGATTGCAGCATGCCACCTTCCTACATCGCATGGTGGGACTGCTTCCTAAGGTATAGCTGATACAGCGTTTTTTACTCAGCCGTTGGATGCCAGGACAGACGCTGTTTGAGCTGCACCTCCTTGGTGGACGGACGCTCGGAACGCACCTCCTCAATCTAGCTGAAGTCAGAAGGACAACAGTGCCCAGGCTGCACTACCAGCTAAGTACGTAACCCTTAGCTGGCGGTCTTTGTCATCTCTTGACCCGTGGAAGCATGAGGTAGGAACTTGTGAGGACCAGTGCTATGTTGCGGGGATGCACGCTCCATCCCAGTTGTCTACTCACCATTTTGCAGCCCATTTCTATATACTCTACAAAAAAATCCCCTTCCTTTTTTTTTCATGTAAAAATTATTTAATAAATGTTTTCATTTGTCATACTTTCCTGGCAAATGGAAAAATGCCAAAGTTGTTCCAATTTTGAAGCCCGAGAAAGATCCAGCTGAAGCTTCTAGCTACAGACCAATAAGTTTACTTCCTTCAATCAGTAAACTTTTTGAAAAGCTAATTTTGAATAGAATGATGCTTCACATCAATACAAACTCAATTTTTGCAGATGAGCAATTTGGATTTCGCCATGGCCATTCAACTACTCATCAACTTTTGAGAGTTACTCATTTAATTCGTTCAAACAAATCTGAAGGCTGCTCAACTGGAGTTGCTCTTCTAGACATAGAAAAAGCATTCGACAGTGTACATGTCGACAGAACAATGTAAACAAAATTAGATACATATTTTAACAATTAAGGTTGATACGTTACGGTAGTAGCTGGAGCACCTAGATTAACATGAAATGTAAATATGAATAAATTTGAATCAAATAAAGAGTCTTTAACAAATTTATATCATAATCAGTTAGTCGTAACAAGGTTTTTTATAATTTTGTTATTTTTATTTTTTCCCCTCTTGGCGGGTTTCCTCCCCCACGGCTTGGATAAGAAGCGCGACAGTGCAACCAGCTACCTGACCAATTGGTAGGTCGCCACTGCACTTTCTATGGTGCTTGCCACAGCCAGCTGCAAAATCCAAATTGGCGTCTTGCCGCTCCGCTGAATGAAGCAAGTGCACCCTCCAGGGTACATGCTATAGCCCGGCGCCAGCTGCCAATCCATACTGGCTCGTTGCTCCGCACAGCTTCAGTACTGCAGCACGAATGAGAAAATTTGCGAAGGTGTACCCGTTTTATATCGTTCACTGCTGCACATGAGACCTCCCTTGCTTACATTTGAAATCTGTGATAGTAAAATTGAGTGCATTGAGTAAATTTACTCTGAAAAATCGGCATTATAAGACATTACCTCATATTTTAGTTATTTTCAATAGCTTGAAATTGTTAACGGATAATGTTTGATAATTGAATTGATGCGCGGGAAAATTTACAATCGAATGATGTAAACATCTTGAAAATCTATTGAGCATTTATTAAGTTATAAGCGTTTAATTTGTAACGATATTTCGTGACGGTCGCTGATTTTTAGATTTTCAATTGACACCCTACCCTTCCCGTAAGACGTAGTCTACGTCAAAATTTGCATCATACATCGTGTTAAGTTCTGGGACATTCCATTTTACATGCTTGGATATTTACATCACAATGAAATTTCAGATTTTTTTCTGTGTATTTATTTTTGGCGAAAACTGTGTCATTTAGTTTCCGCGCCCGAGGTTCCACGCTGGCTGCTTGTGTAGGATTTCGTTTTGGCTGCTTCTGCTTCTTGTATGTCTTCAGTTTCAATCTTCCTTTGGTTCGTTGAACGTTAGACTTTGAGATAGTCAGCTTTTTGGCCAAATCGCTAACTGAAGCCCCTTTGCCTTAGAAAAAGCTCGTTCGATTTTGTTTTCCAATGTGGGGTTCGACGCTCCATTTTTTTCGTCCACTTCGTGACAGGTTCGTAAGAGAATACTCCGAACATCCGGATCGCAATACGCACCGCTTTCACACCGACGTTTTCCTGTTTCGCCAACTTTCTTTCCCATCTCTCGAAATGCGCGTGAAACTTTGCTGTAAGTTATGTTTGGTTTGACGTTTTGGTGTAAACTATGGGATGGAGCCGAAAGGTTACCCGAGTAAAAATGTATGTTCAAATGGCAGCGGTAGAAAAGTGTGCCCTTATTTTCTGGGACAGTATTTACTGACCTTGAGCCCAACTAGATTTGGAGATTCGTTGTGAACGAGGGAGTCATCTAAGAAATACAGACGATTGCTGGAGAAGAGTTCGTGCGTTACAGCCTGCCTTGCCGTGCAGCCGTGCAACAACTGCCTGTTCTTCAACCACGGACGATCCCGTAGAATGTCTAGGGCAAGAATTTGAGAAAGTGAAAGTGTGAAAGTATGAAGGCACAAGTTTGCGAACGTTACTGTGACGTGAAGCATTTCTGGTATGTGAAATATTTTTTTCAAATTTCAAAGCGTTGGCTTAGTCTCGAGCACTAATCACCATGCAAACAACAGCTCGACGGTTTGCAAATGATTGCATTCATTTTGATGCACCCCGCCTTGGAAATGGAACAATATTGTGATTTTTCTCAAAGTTGGCTCAAGCACTCGGGCGGTATGGAAAATAAATGGCTCCGTGATGCGTGGGGGAAAGGTATTTTTTGGTCACCCATATATTCATAATGAATCAAAAGTGGAAATCGAAGCAGCAGACTTATGGAGAGATTTGCATCTTTCGATTGGAGCAGGATGGGATATTCTTACGGACGATTGTGATTTGACCAAAAGGTTGAGGCAGCACTTCGATGAACAACTGAATGGAGTACAGGAATATGACCAAGACAGTGAAGGAAGCGCCGTCGGCGATGCAACAGCTGACGGAGATGTGCCATCCCCGGCGATAGGTGAAGTTAAGGATACTATCAAGAAGCTGAAGAATAATAAATCGGGTGGAAGGGATAGTTTCGGAGCAGAACTTATCAAGATAAAGATTAAGATATCAATTAACAGTCAGGGTTTGGGATACCAAATAGCGGCTGGAGGAGTAAATGGATGGGGTTATTTGCGATCACCGCCCTTAATGCGGCTTATAAAGTGCTATCCAAAATCATCCTTCAGCGATTGTCGCCATTAGCAAATAGATTCGTAGGAAGTTATCATCGAAGAACGGTCTACAACGGACCAAATGTTCATTTTGTGGCAGCTCCTCCAAAAGTGTCAAGAATACAGAGTCCCTACGCATCATCTATTCATCGACTTCAAAGCCGCATATGATACAGTTACCGAAAAGAGCTATGGAAGATCATGGATGAGAACGGATTTCCGGGGAAGCTTCAACATTGCTCTTGAAGGTATTATGAGATGAGTGGCATTCAACATGTGGGGCACAATTCTCAACAGATCCAGTCAATTTATCAGCTTTGCCTATGACGTGGACATGCTCGGCAGAACATTTGGAGGCGTGGAAGAGCAGCACACCAGACTGAAGCGCAAAGCAGCGAACAATGAGTTGAAGATAGAAACGTCCAAAACGAAATTCATGCTGGCATTCGGAACGGAGAATGACAGGGCCCGACTAAGCAGTAGTGCAACGATTGACGGAGATAACTTATTTGTTACTGTGAACAATGATAACAACCGTGACATTCGGAGGCGTACTAACAGTGGAAGTTCTGTATAAAACGTTTATAAAACTGGTTGTTCGCTACGGGCATTAGATGTGGCCTATAAGGACTGTATCGAAGATAAGTTATCCACATATTATTCTTTAAAATAATTTACCAAAATGATGTTTTGTTCAAACAAATTGATGATTTTTTTTAGTTCCTTGATGTTCGAGATTTTCATCCCTGGGCTGGTTCATCTCCCGTCGTAGTCACTAAACTACCTTTTGGGTATTTTCGTAACTTTTCCGGGGGTGAGATTCGAACTCGTGACTTTGGCGTGAGAGGTATGGATGTAAACCACTACGCCGGAGTCGCCCCCCGATTTTTTATTGCACGGGATTGAACTTGAACCTTGTGAAGACCGAACTAAATTAATATTATTCTTTCACGAATTTGCGAATTTTTGATCGAACATTTGCAGTCCTTCGCCATTAGGAATGCAAACTCATTTCTAATTTAGGATCGCTCATAGTTTTGTTTAATTATGATGAGAATGTTTCCTTCGTCTGTATAGAATAGTTAAACTAAATATGTTGTGTAACAAACTAGTTTATTCAATACCCGCAAAATGAGTCCAAACATTCGCTCGGGCAGTCACCTTTGTTACCTTTTCATCATTACGTTAATTATTGTCGACAGCTCGCGATTTTTAAAACAATATACACTATAGAAAAATAACAATAATAATATGGCATGAACAACATTGAAAATGTTATAACTTTGTTTATATCTTTGTTTACAATTACCAACTTTTTATGGTAGTAGGCATAATGAACTTGATTCCCTCAAAATATAAAAATTTAATAAAATGAGCATTTTGAGATAGTTCGTTTATTAAACAAAATTCCACTTTTTTAAGTTATTTTTTTCACAGTATATATATTTTTAGGAGCTGCCTTAAAGTAACCTTATACATCAATGAATAGGCCATTTCGATCCAATGAGCCGTTTTCGCAGTATAATCAGCTGAAGATTAATTTACTGGAATTGGTTACTCAATCAAGAATACGTGAACGAGAAAAATTCAGGAAAATTCAATACTTCACGATACAGAAAAAAATGCGATATAACTTCATAAATCTAAAAAAATACATATATCTGGTCAAATACTGAAAAGTTCACAAGATTACTTAGTTCAGTTTTAAATTTGTGAAGACAGTTAAAATACACCATGCAAACGGAATGTGTTAAGTAAGTTTTATGCCAATTAGAGTTCAAATTTATGCTTTTTTATAGAGAAACCCAACTATGCATGCCAGCTGAGAGATGTCAAAATCTAAACCACTTAATGTCAGCTTCTTCTTCTTTTTTTATGTTGAATTTTTCAAAATAAGTCTTTTGTCGCAGTCATCGCGAGAGTCATTGTGGCCAGCAAAGTGACATGTCAAACAAAATAAATAAAATATTCAAGTTTGATTCGTGGTTCTTGGTATACCAGGTTGTATTCCATTTGAAAATGTATGGAGATTTCTCGTTTTGGTTCTCAAGTAAAAAACGACGTAATTTTTCTAATCATAATTTGTGAACCTGGGATAATTTTGGGACACCTGATTTTCTAAACCGGTACTTTAATAAGATCATAGTTGTTACAAATTTTAAAAACTATTGATTTTTACCATACTGAAAAATCAGGCTCGTTTCTGCCGCTAGTCATCCGTAGGATATGAATTTGAATCTGTGGAAATTATTTGAGTTTGCTCAGTTATTAAAAAATTAAGCCATTTTATGTCTACAACTTTTGAACGCCCTGCAGGGCGCTGATATAATTATTATAAATCATCACTACCATTTTAACTAACGTCCGTTTAGAAAGTTAGCCGTGACATAAAATGAAAATGTTATGCCAAAAAAAGTGTTTTGAAATGAAATAGCTCTATCTCTAATTCTATCTGCTCCTACCTGCTTCTAAGTGAGGTTCAGCTGTCGAAAATACGACTAAAAAACGAAAACAAGTTCAATAACTCATCCCATTGAAACAATGCAGGTATAGTATGTTCTAGAAAGTTTTGTATTTTGATATTGCAAATAACTTTGCAGAACAAATAAAAAAAAATATTGTCCTTAAAATAAAAAAAAATGTTTCGGTGAAAAATGTGTTTTTGGAAGTTAGTTCTTATTATCTCCAATTAAGTGAGACATACGATTGATAAGTCTTGAGCAAAGTTATTTGTATTGACTTTTTCTACAACATTGTTCAAGACATCAACTCTCTATTTCAAAATCCTTGAAAAGTTGAATTTTTATCTCACTTTTGGGAGGATCGATCAAAAAAGTTATGCCGTCAAAATACGAAGCTTGTCGTATCCATCAACTTTGCCAAAGACGCCATTGCTGTAGCTCCACTATTTAGGGAGCTATGAGTTGAGAGCGTTAAAATCGACTTTTTGACCACTGTGAACTGCTCAGTAATGTATGCTAAAACGCGAGAGTCCACTATGTTGACGGCTATACGAAATAAGTCGAGCGGATCACTGACGAAATTTAAACAAAGTGGTAGAAAAAATAATTGATGATTTGCTACTCGAAAGACCGATCAGAATTCCAAAGTACGTGTGTTCGTGGGTGCATACGAAGTGACGAATTTTTATGCGATCTACCATATTCATAGAAGACGGTTATCCACAGTGCTACCTAAGCGTTACCAAATCAAATTTCACTCCTCTTAAATAAAAACTATCGTCACTTCACTCAAAAAAAACTTTTAAGAGCGTATTAGTAGAACGATTGTTATTGAACAACTAGGAAAATATAAACTAACGCTTCATTTTGTCAAAAAACTAAAAAAATAGAGGAATTGAAATACTTTTTCAAACGAATCCCTAGTAAACGCGAGTAAATTCCTTTGAATTCCACTAGAAAAAGCTTATCATGTGACAGATAGGCCTATTTCGCAGGTGACGTACAGACTTCTTCAGTTTCGAATGCTGTCGAGTGTAGATTTGTTTGTATTTGCATGTGTTATTCTTACCTGTCAGATGACAAGGGAGAGGAGTCAGAGGAGTGTGTTGGTAGTTCGTCGTTTCTGTTATCTCAAAATCTAGAAAAACCTACTTGATCGGTAGATATTCCATTACTGTTGTATCGTGTAGTGTGTTGTTTGTGTGAACATCTAAACAGCTACATAAAGATCTAAGTGTGCTTTGTTTGATGACGGCAGCAAAACAAATTTCTCCGTATAGAAAATCAAATTTAGTTTCGACCTTTTGTGTGGCGGGTATTTTATATTAATGTTCTGGGAAACAAATTCAGTGCAGAGCCCGAGTAGTATCGAACGGCCGAAAAGTTGCAAATCCAAAAGTGCAGGAAAAAGTGCCTCAAAGTGATCCAGCTTGAAGGCGGATGTAAGGCTGGCTGAAGTTGGCGATCGATGTCCAGTCAAATTTCCGCCGGAGATTTTTCATCGTTGCAAGAACCATAAATTGAGATCGCAGGTCAGTCCAATCTTTTCTTCTCCCGTAGTGCATTGACTTGGTACAGGAACGTACGACGATAGTAATGGTTCCTGTGACGAAGATAAACTGCATGAATGCCATTCGTTTGCTACTTTCGTTTATGGACCCAGGATTTTTCACTTACCATTGGAGACTAATTTTTAGATAAAATCTTGTATATTTCCATCGTTATTGCATATCACAATTTTTTTTTTCAGCTCCGGGTAACTTTTTGGCTTCTTTTTGGGTCTTATAGTTGTATTCAGAGATGAGAATTCTTCACCAGTGACTCGTGACGATTAATCAAAGCGGACATCTTCGCGACAACTTTGTTCGACCGACGGCGAGAAATCTTAGTCACTTTCAAATTCGGTGCAATGAGTATAAACTCTAGGAGAATAGCGATCGTGTGTTTCATAGTATACATGAACTTATACTTCAACTGATTAGGGAGCCGTCAAATCAAGTTGTACTTCAACTGATTAGGGAAATACCATTCAATTAGTTTTGTAGTAGTAGGTGAAACAATAGATTATTATGCATGGAAGAACACAAGCAGATCTATCTCCTATTATACACAGAAAAAAATCTATCTCCTATTATACACAGAACAAAACACTACCATGAAATTTCAGTCAAATTTACTACTTTTTATTGCGCACCAGAAAATAAAATTTTACCTTAACATAAACGTCTTCTTGAAACAGGAAAAGTCTAAATTTTTGACCTATATACAGAGAGGAATTTTATGGTCAATTTTACCATTACTGGGAGTTAGGATGACTATTGCAGTATAGTGATTTTGAACCGACTATGATCATAGTCAAAACAACCATTAAAAATAGTTTATGCAACATTTTCCATAATGTCGGAATAGTCCTTGTTACCATGATCATAGTCAAAAATGCCATGAACGTGGTGAATTCGACCATTTTCATGGTTTTTGAAACCATTATACGCGATAGTCATCCTGACCATGATTTAATTGTCGGTACAACGATGAAATTTTTCTCAGAGTAGGTTGTTATTTTCAAAAATCATCACATTTTGAAGGTGCATGACCCAAATCGCACCTGACCTGAATACATTAGGAAGGTTAAAGGCCAAAACAGTTGTCGCAAATGACGTTGATATACATAATTAAAATTGGATTGGTTCTAAGCAGTTTTCTACCTGACATTCGGGTTTTCGGGATTTCCACTGACTTTGCCGTTTCGCTTCGCTATTATTACGTTTGGGCCTTAAGCGTCTGCCGTTCAGCAGTTCAAATCAGCATTTGAGACCGACATAACCTAGTTTAATCAATAAAATGACCAAAACAAAACCATTCTTTAGGAAATTGCTCCAAGTCGCCACTAATGTATTCGGTCGCTTTTCCCCCATGTTGTAATATTTCCGATAACATCAATGCAAAAATATTAAATCAAAACCAGAACAGGCTTGTTTGTGCTGTCTTGTAACAAATCTATTATTCCATTGGCGTTTTATGGGCTGTGAGAATTCCATCCCAATGTCGATACGATGACAACTCACGAACGCGCAGCATTTTTCTCTCTATTACGTGGTGAACTTGGCACGGCGCCACGGTCGGAAGGGACGTTTCCCGGACGTAACAACAGTGAGTGAGTGGCTAATGTTGCTGACTCGTGCGCGCCTACGTCGCATCAGGGTTTGTTTGCCCACATCAGTCAGTCGATGTGAATGGTGCGTCCCTAATAGGGGTGATCTTTATTCCAGGACTGGATATTAGGATGGTTCAATGTATCGTCTCAGCTCCACCACGCTCAATCGATTCCAAATATGGGTTATCACTATGAGAAAACCATACTTTTTTTTCTCATGCATCCATTTCTTTGGCATGATATATACGAATATGTTTGATATTTGTGTCACGAGAAAATTTTCCTGCAACAGACTTGACGAAGACCACCTTTCTGCCCAATTAGCAATTATTAAAGAAGACGATGTACTTGTGAGCTGCTTCGTTAACTACTTAGCAGGCCACATGGTGTGTCTGGTATAAGGAATTGGGTTAAAAATCAAGGCAACTTTGGCATACAACAGGCAAATAGTGTTGCTTCCAAAATGGTGTATCATATTTATCGTTAAATTATTGGCCCAGAAATCAATTAATAATTAGTTAATTAGACACTCAATCAAAATTTGAACTTTCCCGTAATCGAAGATTTTACAGTATCATTATGTAAAGAACCAAGGATCTATACAAATGAGCTCAAATTTTGGAAGAATGAGCACTGAATTTGAAATCCATTGTGTGAGGTGAAACTGAATCGAAACTTTGAACCACCCTACTAAATATAGATTTAAATACATACATTGGTTCTGCCATCACATCCCTACATCCCAACTCGCTTTATAGTATCCTCACCGTCAGTCGTCGACTGCAGTCGCGTTTGCCTTTCTCACGAGTCGTTACGGTCCCGTGCAAATTGTGATGGGTATAATAAAATCAGACTTTTAATGCTCATAATAGCGTAAATAGAATATAGAAATGATTTGCGATGAAAAGGATGTTGAACCGATCAGCCAGCCTGCGTTCGTTCGCTAGCTCGCCCATCCGTGAGCTGCCACACACCGCTAGTGGACTCGGTCGGGGCGTGTTTTGTATTGCGCTTATGCTGCAGGATTTCAGGAGAGTGAGATTGTCAGAATAATGTGCTCGTCAGAAACAGGTACGATGAATTTATGAAACCTATTTCACATTTCAACATCAATTTATTTGCTATTCAGTTGAGCACGAAAAATAATGATAATAAATGGATCCGATGGTAGATTATAACGATGTTACGTCACTTGCATTCATTGAATTAAAGAGAAAAGCTTGTTCTCCGCAATATTTGATTAACAAAGTTAATTTTTTTTTATCAAGAAAGCATAGGGTAGAAAAAAAATGAAAACCCTGTCAGAGGTGAACTATGTTTTTTATGAAGTCAAAACAAATGTTTCTATTAAACAAACCAAAAGCCTGATCAGTTTTAACTGTCATTCAAATAAGGATTTAAATCCACATTTGATGGAATACTACCTTCTGGCAGCGGGAAACCTTTGTCTGTCAAGCCCAATTCGTCATCCCCGTCGGATTATTCTCATGAATACAAATGTGGCACAGTTGCTCCTCCACATCAATCAGCACGCACATACACGTTATACACCAGCTACCACTTGCTCATCAATCATAGAGCAATCCGGGTTTGATTGGATTATAATCCACCCTGTTTGTGATCACAGAGTGTAGGTGAAGGTAGGACCGTTAGGACCGAAAGCACACTTTCAACCCCTTCGTTGTGACTCTATAATGTTGTCTTCTGACGATCCGTATTTCAACAAATCCAGACCAGTTGAAGTGATTGTGTTGTACAAAGCAAAGCTACTATACACTACTTTTCGATGTGTCTTACTTGCCTATCGGGTTATGCGTGTTTGACGAATGCTAATTTTTGTTTTCGATGAAGTTACTTTTCAAAAGAGTCGTGTAACGCTTTAAGTTTCAAATTAATTGTATATAACGCACATAAAAAATGAGAAGTATCAAGTTTTAGTAAATATTCAATGGTAAACTTTTGTTTGCGTTTATTCAATTACTAACAATACTTTTTTGGAGGCATACCTTTACATTGACTTCCCTTGGTTAAAATGTGCCATCTGAATAATCTGAATAGTAGGTAGTAGTACTATTTTTTTATTACGTAAAATGCCGAAAGGGAACGTTTTTACCCACGGAACTAAAATGACCATTAGTATGGAAATGTACAACCGATTATGAATATTTTGGGAGTTTTGGATTCAGGAACTCAACCGCTTTCTCTTTATTGTCTTATATGACCGATGGACATCATTTATCTCTGGATAAACCGGATATCCGGAACCGTGTTCCGAAAATTGTGTACTTATAAATGTTTCAATAGAAAACCAACAATAATTATACAGGAATGTGTGTGATTGCCACATGACAATTCGGTGACTTGATTCAGGACAAGTCACCACGGAGCAGATTCTCATGAGGCTACGGATGGCTAGAAAATTATTTGAATTAAACCCCAATAATATGGGTGTCAAAATTCTTGGAATCGTTCCATAAGAACGTTTGCCATAGTTATTGGACCATCACGGTCACTTGGCTTCGGATTGGCCAGTTTAGAATAGGTTCCCATGAGGCCACGGATGGCCAGACAATTATTTAAATTTAACCCTAACAATATGGGTGCCAATAATACAATATATTCTTGAAATCATTCCAGAAGAAAATTTCTTATCGTTATCGGTACATCCGATGACGTAGCTACGGATTGGTCAGTCTAGAGTAAGAAAGGTGAGTACAGTTATGTTTGTTGGCAATAGAATCCCGGATGGACAGGCCAAAAGTGCTGGCCAAATTTTTCACACGGACGGCTATTGATCATTCTTGGAAGGGAACCAAATGAACTTCCGTTGTAAAGGTAGTACGGAATCAAATTGCACCACTTTTAAATGGCTGTAACTTTTTACCCGTTGGGTATTTTCTATTGAAATTTTGGAATTAGTTCAATGTATACTTGTTTACGCTGTGTAAGTTTCACTAGCAGATGTGCAATCGTTGCGAAGATGGAGTCGGAAGAATAGCAGCGGCGCAAAGAAATTTTGCGCACGTACCCCGAAAATCCCGATCTTTCTCATCGTGCCATCAGCAGAAAGCTGGGAATGGGACATTCTACGGTGTCTCGTGTTTTAAATCGGTACCACTAACGTTTGACCATCGATCGTAAGGAAAAAAATGGCAAAAATTGATCTCCGTATAGTGTTAAGGATCACAAGCGGGTAGTTCAAGCTTTCAAGAGGAATCCCAACAGCTCAGCTAGAGATGTGGCGAAGAAACTGAATCTAACCAAAAATTTCGTGCAAGATGCGAAAAAACGTGAAGGACTACACAGGTACAAAGTCCAAAAGGCGCCTAATCGCGATGAACGGCAGAATACGGTAGGTAAAACACGTGCACGGAAGCTCTACACCCAGGTGTTGACGAAACCACATTGCCTCGTTATGGATGATGAGACGTATGTAAAAGCAGGCTTCCGGCTGCTTCCGGGGCTCCAGTTTTTCACTGCTCATCATAATTTCAATGTCCCTGAGGACGTTAGAAAGCAGAAGATGTCAATGTTTGCCAAAAAAATGTATGATTTGGCAAGCAATTTGCTCATGCGGAAAGCGGAGGACCCCATTCGTGACAACTGGAACAGTCAATGGGCAGGTGTACCTAAAGGAATGCCTCCAAAAGCGTCTACTTCCTCTTTTGAGGTCACACGATGGTCCTACGATTTTCTGGCCGGATTTAGCCTCGTACCATTTCTCGAAAGAGGTTTTTGAGGGGTACAAGTCTAAGGGGGTCAATTTCGAAGCATCTTAACTCCCCGCACGCATCGGAATTGCGGCCAATTGAAAAGTACTCGGCCTTCATGAAGCAGGCACTTTGGAAGCATCCTAAGGAAGTGTCATCGGAGGAAGACATGAAGAAAAAATGGATTGCAACGCAAAAAAAAAGTTGGTCCAAATGTTGTACAGGACTTTATGAGTAGTGTAAAGCAGAAGGTTCTTGCCTTTGGATATGGAATTGAAATTGAATAAAACAAATATGGAAAAATACTCATAACATGTTTTATTTTACTCTCTGAAAGTTTGAAGATGATTATTTGAACGGGCTAGTTTTGCCAAATATTTGTGTGTGTGTGTTGATTCCGTACACCCTTTAAATCTTCAATTCGATAGAATACTGTTATATGCAGGGGTGCGGGAATGAAACGCAGAAAAACCAAAAAGAAATGCGATTCTTGTTTGAAACCGGTTTGCCATGAACACAGCAGAAATGTTTGCAATAAATTAATTCTATTACTATAAATCTTATGTCTGTATTCTCCGTACGTGGAGTACCACTATATCCATGCCCTTCGCTCAATTTTCAATACTTCCATTCAATTTTCAGCCTTCCGTACACTGCGGAACTTTCAACACTTTCTCTTTATATCTTTCATTCTAGCTAATATTACTGTCCACTCTTGGTGCCTCATGGTGATGAGCAAACATCTCCTTCTACATCGAATTCTATTGGTTTTTTTAATATCTATTATTTCTGGAATATAGTTTGAACTCACACTGAAAAATAATTCTGTTTATTACTTGTATATTTAACCTCCAATGTATGGACCCCGACAATGCAAATGCAAAGTTTTCATAAAAAAAACTTGACTCGCGTTTTTATTCTAGACTGGCCACTCCGTAGCTTAGTCATCGGATGTGCCGATAACGATACGAAATTTTCTTTCAAGATCTTCGACCCCATCTATTGGGTTTATTCTGTCAATCGAAGGCTCGATTCTAGAGCTGTGAGTGTGACCTTGCTTTTGGAAGGAGATTCTCTTCCCCAAATTCGTGGGTTTCGCATAAGTATCTCCGCTTACGGGCCCGCACAAATCTTCCACACGACATGTTAGCAGATTGAAAGTATTGAAACAAGAAAGAACTGCACATGATTTGAAGAAAGTTCCCACGAAAGTTCATTAACAAAGATTTCATGAAATGTTAAGATCAATCTTCTACTTTACTAAAATCGGCCTAATGACCCATTCGGCCTAATGACCCTACACGCTTAAAAAAATTTTGCTTGGTCAAATGCTGTCGGTTATTTTCTAAATCCTTATGAAATCGACGCTGTAAGTTGGCATAATATTCACTATTGATTTGTTTCGTCTTTTCAAGGTTAATGTAGATTATAACGCGTTCATCCCAAAAACGGTTGCCATGACTTTATTGGCTGACAAACTTCTTTGGCGGCGATTCAGCCCAAGAAATGCACTTTTTTACTGCTGTTTGGTCTTCGGTGTATTGTGGTGGATCCATGTTTTATTCACGGTTACAAAATGACGCAAAAACTCGTTTATATTGCGGTTGAACAACGTCAAACACTTCAAAGTTGTTACACGTTGTCACACGTTTATGGTCAATTGTGAGCAATCACAACACCCATCTTGCGGAAAGCTTTCTCATACGAAAGTGATCTTTCAAAATTGAAACCACTGTCATATGAGATGCCTAACCAGGTTACATTTTTTTGTTTTATTCTAGGAGTGCTCTACTCCTCCCAGCTTTGTTGATAAAACTACGTTCAAAACCTGTTTTGATAATGATGAAGATGATATAATACTACCATCTATTGTAGCAAGGTAACTTTCCATAGCCGTGGAATAATCTGAAAAACGATTTGATCAGGATTCTATTATTGTTTGTGATATATTATATATTGCAATTCAAGCTTATTGCTTTCACAAATTGCTTATTGCCTGCTCTCAACTCAGTGTTTTAAATGCACTTCCACAGTTATTAATTGAAAGCTTTCGATGCCGATGATTCTAATGCGTGCTGAAATTATTAATAAATTGAGAATGGAAAATATACAATATGACTTAAGGTGCACGATCTTCAGTCGCACCCCCTCACTTCGCTATTGTCAGATTGACAACATTGCCCAGGCTACGCCAACCAGCGTCTCCAAGTTTCAGCTGGCAGTCGTTTGTGATCATATGACTCGTGGAGGCGTGAGGTAGGAACTTGTGAGGACGAGAGGTCGACCGCAACTTCCTTCGAAAACCTTTTTTGTCTACCAAAACCTCCTCTTTGCTTCTTGTCAACTATACATTAGGTAGCGTGACCCCGGTATGGTAGTATGCTGAGATCTTATGCTACCACGAAAAATGGCTATTTCAACTTCGCATTAGCATCGTTGTAAGTTTTCGCCCACCTAACTTACGTTATGTATTTGAAAAGATGGGATGGTTTTTTAAGTTTTTTTTAGAGAGAGGATTATATACGACAAATTCTACGAAAAAAAAAATTCTTCGTCCAAAATAATTAATTAAAAAACTAGCATTGTTTATTTTACAGACACAAAGAATCATGTGTGGGCCCAGTAGGAAAAACGAGTTATCGAAGAATTTCGTGTCATTTTTTTTTTTTTTTTGTTATGGATTTATTGAGTTTCTGTTTTTGGGCAGTAATCATACTCATATGAAATTTATTTCGCATAATTGTTTGCTTAAATTTTCTTTGCTATTTTGCTAGGCTTCCAGATGATCAGCTTTATTTCATTATATCACGTTGGAATTTTTGCTATTTTAGAGTTTCAATCATCTTACATCGCAGCGGAAGAGGCAAATAGCGGCATTTAATTATTATATGTACATTATGTGGTATATCTTTACAACATCGTACTATTTCCATCATATCATGACCTTCACATTTTCATACAAAAAACTTGATTTAGGCGGTATTTCGCTTAAACACGAAATATTCTTTCAATTTATGGCATCTAGCATTCCATATATGCTCATTATATAACGCAGAAAATTACTTCTGCGGTAGGCTTTCGAAAATTACGGAATCTGTGGTAGGCTTTTTCACTTATTACAGAATGTATTTTTCATTTACAGTTTGCTAGTTCTGAGCTAATCTGATTCATGCAGCGCTGTGTGCCATTTGGCTAGTGTTTGATTTTACAGTTCAATCTTTGTCATTACTTCATCATAACTCATAATATCATTATAATTGGTAATATTGTTTTTTTTTGCCCATTTATCTTTAACTCCCCTCCAGTTAAATCTTCCCTTTCCTAACTCGGTAGCAATAACTATTAGGTCAGCAAAAATAAAAGCGGATTGCTGTTATAAAATCAGCATCAAGCAGCAAATAGTGACCATGGCAACAGTAAATTAAAATGTATAAATTTTAGTTTTGTGAAATTTCAATAGATTTAATAAACTTTTTCAGGATACCCCAAATCAAGATTTTGGTGAATTGCTACTTTGGCTGAAAACGAACGAAAACGTACTTAAGCGTGGAACTACAGAACTCTAGACTTTAATATTTTACAATATTTCTTGCATTTCATGAGCAAGCGAATGGAGATCATTTATAATAGATACGAATGATTGCAGGTTTTTTTTTTTTCATTTACATAAATAAAAACACTATTATATAAACATTTCATGGGCATGGGAAGGACCATCAGGGCACCCGATTGAAGCACTCTGGATGGGGAGAGTGGGAATGCCAACTTCGCATTGCTAACAGTTTGTGAATAGAGGGCGGGCTCTTCTCCATGCCCATTGGGGCATCCTCATGTTAGATAGCTTGCTCTTTAGACCAATTGTTCAATCTTGTTGTTGGAAGGAGATTCTTTTTATCCCTGCGGATACGTATAAGTTATGTTGCATATCGATCCACCCAACCCCTTTTTGGCCCTTCATACAACGGCATGATTAGGATAACCATTGGTTATTAAAGATTGATCAAGTCTAACAGAGAGGAGAGCCCATTGCTGTCGGACTTAGTTTCCGTGTTAAAATGGGTGGTAGTGCATATCATACATCATACATCATACATCATACAAAACCTCCTCTATGCTTCTTTAAAGCCGCAATTTGTATAAAGCGGCTTACCGTATAGACAGTTGTGAAAAAAAGTAGATAAAACCTTTATAAGACCATACAGATGTTGAAAATGTTGGCCACAACTGTCAAACTTTACTGTGACATCGTAGCTGGTTTTTGTTGTTCTGCTTTGTTCGATTCTTTGCCCTTCTGATTCATTTAGCAGTAAATAATATCTAAGAAAAAAGTTTGAGTGTTGCGGGAAATTTTGTTTGATAGCAAAATATCCAAAAAGAATTGAGTTTTTTTACTGCGTATCATACTCCATATCATATGCGCATTTAATTTTATGGTGAATATTGGCACAATAAGAGCCGAAAATTAATGCGCCTCGGGAAATTATGCGTGGCTATATCGAAAAAAAATTACAACAAATATAATCGATAAATTAACCATGATTTCTTAAATTGATGGAATTCAATAAGGTTATCGAAAAGAATGCCGAAATTAGTCTTCGATCTACAGTTCATTTGCATTACATTTAAAATTTGTTGCATTTATTTTTCCACATTTCAACTATTTCTTATATTGGAAAAAATCATAGTTTTGCCAAAAAGCCAATTTATCTTCTTTACTACTTTAAAACAATATGATCATATTTTGATTTTTCCAAATTCCAATTTGACGTTTAATGCATTTAATGGAAGCAGAACGGTTTTTAAATGCTTTTTCAACTGACCATAATAAGATAATATCAATGAATCCTAAAACGGCATTTCAAAACAAAATTTAACGAGTTCATAAAATCAAAATAAAAACTTTGATAGGAGGAAACAAGGTTTTAAGATCGTTGCAAACTGTGCTGTGTAGGTTCTCATAAACTTGACTAAATATAAAACCCTTTAGCACCTATTGGTGCCATAGTAAAACCAAATTGATTTCTAGTGGCTTTCATAAAACTTTAATAAAACTTAATAAAGCTGATCTAATTCGAAGCTGGATGGTTTTGGCAATGTAACTTGGGTATGGCTTTCACAATCTCTTTCACTTTCAATCATTGATCGGCCAACACCATGTCGTGAATTTTTGAAATTGTTTTGGATGTACTATAAGGACTTCAACTGGACGTCCAGAATCTTCGGAATCTTCCGTGCCTGTACGACCTCAACGAAATTCAGCAATCCACTTCGTTGCCATTGACATTGATGGTGCAGATTTCTCAAAGTATTTATGTAGCTCAGCCTTGTGCTTAATGAGCACAATAAATTAACATTTGTATCAATTTATTTCTTCAAACACGCAGTATTCATCTATCAATGGCTTCCAAACACTAACTAATTGACACAGCATTCTTAAGTAAACTGACAATTGCCTGTTGACAGGAGCAGTGCGGTTCTTTCAGTTAATAGGCGAGAAGGTCACGGAATTATTGATCCTTGTTTGATCCACCTGAGATAATAATTAATAGCCAGAGTTCGTGATGAATATATTAACTATGAAGTTTTTTAAATTGACAAACTATTCGACACCCTGGGAATAGCAAATAGTTTAAAAAAAAAGTATTTTTAATTAAAAACAAAATCAATAAATTTGTATCAATCCTACAATAGCATTCATTTAATGTCAGCAAACGTTCCGTTCACAAGTTAAAATATCACTGCATTACCTAGCGTTCTGTTCTTGCTCGCATGAACTTGGAAAAAATCAATACACCACATAAAAAGCTAAAAACCTTAATGGCTGAAATTAAACCGTTCAACGTTAAATACATCCCCTTTGTCATTGTGTGACTACCCATTTTGAATCCTGACTCAATCGCAAAGCTTTTCCCGAACATCTCCACATACTCCATCTCCTTACCATCAATCTCCACGACCGCACTGCTTTATTCTACCCACCAGCTGCAGATTCAATCCATTTCACTCGCTGTTGACTCTTGCGAGATGTTGTGATTGTACACTTTTCCTACCATTCTCATTTGTACCCGTCGCTGCCGTTACCGCTACTAGCCGCCACACACCATCGGTAACATCGGCCATTAGTGCATGCGTTGGTGTTGGTGACACTTGTCTGAAACCACACAAAAATCATCCTTTCTGCTACACTGTTGAAGCATATTTATGGGGTACAGTGGAGGGCTTCTCTCTTGCACAATAGTTCTTCTCATGGAGCTCCCTTTCTATCCAACCAACATGTGCGTATCAACAAGGAGATTTCTCCCAATTCTCTCTTGCTCACAGTTTTCCCGAGCGCAGCACTTGCACTTCCGTTTTGCTATAAATTGATTTTAAATATTTCCCAGTGCTCTTCAAGCGAAACTCCGCCCACCAAATAAGGCGTGGCCTACGCCGAAGAATCAAATGGGTACCAGCGGA
This sequence comes from Aedes koreicus, assembly GCA_024533555.2. Classification (NCBI taxonomy): domain Eukaryota; kingdom Metazoa; phylum Arthropoda; class Insecta; order Diptera; family Culicidae; genus Aedes; species Aedes koreicus. Next base: position 89,549 of record JAHHFK020002017.1, on the reverse strand, counting down.
ATTACATGTGCTGGAAATCAGTAATAAATAAACGTCAGAGAGTGTGAAACATAGAAAAAGGAAAGAGCGTATCAGAGTTCACCAACCATCGGGATGCTCGAATGGCCGGAGCCCTTTCTATTTTTAGGGGGAAAGGGTGGAGTAGTCTCGAATTGAAAGATATTCAATAGGATACGATGCCTAGGCGAGGAGTTTCCAGGAATGGAACGAAGTGGGAGGAAAGGCTTTATCGATAAGGATTACGATGTTAACTTTTAGTGGGCTACACTTCGAATACTGATTACTGTTTTGTGTTTGTTCGAGTTTGAGTTTTCAGTTTTTTTTTATAAAAAAGTTTAAAAAAAGTGCATAAATATTATAAAAATTTGGAACTGCAAATCGACATTTTATTTTCTTTTTTTTCAAATATGATCACAGTCGCTTTAACGTAGATTAGGATGCAATTTAATAATTATATTTCTTTTAGAACACAGCTTCACAATCTCAACTCTTACATTCGCGTCAACTCTGTTAAAGTGGAAGCTCAATAGATCCCTTCATAACAAAATCCCATTACTTCTCTGCTAGTATGTTATCGTTTGCTATTTAGCTTATAGCTTCTTCTCTTTGTTGAGTATTTTAGTCCTTCATCCACAGTTCGATCAATACATGTACATAACCATTTCCCTTCCTGGGGGTGTTGTTGTTCGAGATACGAGTATGTTTCCTCTTCCGATCCATAGTAACTACATACAGTGTGATGTAAAGCTTGACTCGTGGTCCATTGAGGCGATTATGGTGCTAAACCTCAAGTGATTGTTCGGCGCCAATCGGGCGGCTCTTTTGGGATAGTGGTTCAGTTCGTTGGCTGATGAACTATTGTGAATAGTATTTCTTTCGTTTTTATATGATATGATAGAAAACCGGATGAAATTAATATTATTCTTTCACGAATTTGCGAATTTGACTTTCGAAATAAATCTCGTGAGGATCACCCAAATCGCTGCTCGTTTTCTATCTTACTCATATATAGGAATTATGGGTTTATCCTGAAATAAAAATGTCGAATGTTGTGACTTCATGCTCATTACTCGAGTGAATTCTTACGAGTCACCAGGGCCTAGTGAGATCAACCACGGTTTCAATTACAACTCCTCACAAAACTACAGATACAATGTGCACAACTGATGAAAAAGGTCGATGATCTGGTTGGTTGTATCAATCTTTTGGCAATCAAGGTACCAAGGTATTCTTGAAAGAAATTGTAACTTAAATGCTGTCGCCTCTTCTATTGATCAAATTTTTGTTTATAAGCCTTCCTTTGCAAGTGTAAAGCTCCGTACGATTTGCTTCCAAACCGAGTACCACTGCCTCAGAAGAAGGTGATCTTTTGCGTTCAGGTAAACGCTTTCACATAGAGAACCAATCCAGAAACAATCCGATCAATTCCCCACTCTTGCTACCACCACCGCACTAAGAAATGGACCAAAAATACGCTATCCATCTATATTTGCGTTGTACGCGTGTTTGTGATGGTTTTACTGCGTTCATCATAGCATGCTATGCGTTTGACTGTCATCTTTCGTTTGTCTACTTGTTTGCACGGTTTGAATTCTTCGTATTTAAAATGTCGTGCATTGAAAAAGACGTGAAAATTAAGGTTTTGGACACCTGGCTACGTGAAAAGGGTGCAACTATGCGACAATTGGCGAAGCGCTTTGAAATTCATCACGCGAGTGTAAAATCCATCATAACCAAGCTTGGGGAACACTGTTCTTTGGTTGAACTGCCAGGAAGACGCAGAAAACCCGGATCTTCCAACCCTAAACTGGATCAGAAAATGGTAGCTCTAATTTGGAAGAACAAATCAATGCCGATTTGTGATTTGTCCATTAAAGCGGGAACCAACGTCGGAATGATTCCACGTATTAAGAAATGGGACAACCTGAAGACCTACAAGAAGCAAAAAATCACCAAACAAAGTGCAGAACAGAAGCAACGCGCTACAACAAGGGCCCGTAAATAGTTTTCGCGAGCTCTGCAGCGACCGGATGCATGTTTTTTTTTAATGACGACGAGACCTATGTCAAACAGGACTCAAAACCCTTTCCATGTCCACAATATTACACTGCCGTCGTAGGGGACGATGTATGCGATGCAGACCGGTTGATTAAAGTGGAGAAGTTTGGTCGAAAAGTTAAAAAGAATAAAAATTCGAACTTTTTATTCTTTTTAATTAGAGGAATTTTTGCTCCTACAGAATTGTGGGTTAATTGATATAATGCAACTATGCCCAAGAAACATAACTTCTATTCCATCTACGTATCGTTTTATAACAGTTTTTTTAACGTTCCTTAGGGTAGGACTAAAAACAATTTTTTAGCTCTATTTTTGTATTTCATTTTGAATTTGAAAATTCTCAAGATATCTCAAGATATCTCAATTTGAAAATTTAAAGATATCTTACTCTCTTATTTGCAAATATTTGCAAACACGGAATACGTGAACTGAAAGTTCAAACTTCCATCTACAAGATCTATGCAAAACTGTTTGTCCCTTTTTGCTCCCTTCTGGAGAAAAACTCATTTTAAAATGGGCAGTTTTGCAGCTCAAATTTGGTAAAATGTTATCTGATGATTTGCAATCCGGAAATGAAAAATACATTCAGTAATAAGTTCAAAAGCCTATCACAGATTCCGTTGCAGCTTCTTGTATTCAAGGTACTAGATACTTCTAAAGCATAAGAGGAGAAGAACGGATCAAAATGATAATTGGACATGTAGGACATACTAAGTTAAGGTATATATAACCAATGAGATAAAAATTATAAAATTATATTTATGTTAATATATAAATCATGAAAACACAAGTAATGATAAAAATGGTTATAATGATCATAAAGATGAATGGTAATGGTAGTGCATACACAATGTCATATAAGACAATACATATAGGGAAGGGATATTATAAATTGAACTAAAAATTACATGTGTGCCGGCTGCTGTTTTGTTGCAATTGTAGACAAATTTGCACATCTAGAAAATTTTGACAATGTATGACAGCCATGGGAAATTTTTTTTTTAATTTTTTAATTATATTACAATACCTGATAGCCAGGAAGACCTGAAATACATCATGCAAAAGACAGTACATCCCAAATTTCGATAACCTGAGACTAATTTATATGCAATAATATACTATCATATCATGACAACAAAAAGAGATAAAAAATGTATTTTGCCTCTATTTCCCGTAATGTCCTTTCGTGTTATTAGGATGGATCGAAGCGCACTGCAGCTACAAACCTAATGTGAATAGTAAAATTATCAATGTAAACTCCTGGCACACGATCCTCTGTTACATGATGATGTATGATGCATGAATGCGAAGCTGGAAATAGCATAAACAATATTGTGAAGGGATGTTACAATATGAAATAATAATAACAATTTTATTTGTAATGTCTGCATGTGCAGATTGTGGTCCTGCCACGAGGAAAAAAACAATTCAATACTATTACACCATACTTGGGAATTCCATGGATGACCTGAAATTATATACCGTACACACTTAGAAATTATGAATTTTACACGAGACGTAATTCATGTTTGTAAAGATTCGGGGAACGTAAAGAAAAAAATCGTGTAAAATTATGTCTCCTGAAACTGATACATACGCAATTCGACAAAAGATGTGTTTGATTGAATTTATTTTTTCATCTCTTTCAACTCATTCTTATGTGCTAAAGGACGCTTGCATGTGTCGGTCTTAGGGGACAGAAATTTACATGACATTTTGGTAGTGTGTACACACTACCAAATTGTCATGTAAATTTCTGTCCCATGAGACTGACACATGCAAGCGTCCTTTAACCCACAAGAATGAGTTGAAAAAGATGAGAAAATAAATTCAATCAAACTCATCTTTTGTCGACTTGCCTATGTGTCAGTTTCATGGGACGTAATTTTACACGAAATCTTTCTTAACGTTCCCTGACTTTTTACAAACATGAATTACGTCTGGTGTAAAATTCATATTTTCTAAGTGTGTAGAATTCTTCAATTTTTGTGATAGGATAAGATTTCAGCATAATACCTTACCGAGGTCACGCTGCCTAACTCGCGTTGATGGGGCTGCCACCTTAGATATAGCTGACGGGATACAGCGTTTCTTACTCAGCCGCTGGATGCCAGGGCAGACACTGTTTGAGCCGCACCTCCTCAATCTAGCTGAAGTCAGAAGGACAACAGTGCCCAGGCTGCACTACCAGCTAAGTACGCAACGCTTAGCTGGCGGTCTTTGTCATCTCTTGACCCGTGGAAGCATGAGGTAGGAACTTGTGAGGACCAGAGCTATGTTGCGATGACGCACACTTCATAACATTTGTTGACTCACCATTTTGCAACCCATGTGGGTTGTTCAAATATATAAAAATGTCGAGTTCGAAAATCGATTATAGTAATGCTTCTGGGACCAACAATGCCTTAAAAGCCCCGGAAAAGCTGGAAAATTAAGAAAATCAGTCCAATTAACAAAGACGAAACTTCAACAAAAAGATATTTAAATGTTTTTGTGCATCAACGGATTATTCGATTAGACATGTTCTGGATAGTCCCCTTTATGCCGTCCCAGCCACATCCAAAAGGTAGCAACTTGCGTGATCAAAGAGCCCGGCTTGATGACTTTCGAAACAAATGGAACATCCAATCACAACACCTCCAAACAAAATCTTCCAAATACCGCCCTATACTACTTATAAGCGGAATGGAATTCCTTATAATGAAATAGCAGTTGAAGTTCAGAAATGTTCAGAAATGAAAATGTCATACTGAAATGCTGAAAAACAAATAAGCATAGCATAGCAGGTGGTCCAACACAGACTTGCGAGAGATGCAGAAACCTTCACGACCCCTCACAGGTATCACAGGAAATTGAGTGTCAAAAGCGAGGGGGCCACCCTTAGGACACGCCCGTAAAGCGTCACAGGTGATCAAAAATGTTGAAAACAGATCACACATGACACGCAGCGCACCAGTATCGGGGATCTCCTGAAAAACAACATTCATAGAAACAAAGGCAACAAGAACTAACACTGAGTGACAAAACACAACATCCAACTGAAACAAATATTCAAGGCTCAAAAGCCAGCTAAAACAAGAAACGGACGAAGCGACAGCTGAAACCTCATATGATCAGAAAATCACCCAACAACCAGCATAGCATGGGATACCATAGAAGGCACATCAGACCAGCTTCTGTACTATAGGAACAATAAATTGAAGCATTGTAGAAAACACTTTTTTATCAACCTGAAGCCCTAAAAGTAGAAATTTATTACTTAGAAAAATGTATCCTTCGGGATAGTTTTGTAAAAAAATGACTGTTTGATTTGTACTACTTACTATTGCAATGGATTCTTGTTCAATTTCAGCTTTCACATTCAATTTCCATACTGAGCTACTCGAACGTAATAATCATTACTTATATCATATTATCTTTATCAAGTTAATAAATTCGAAAGGGGACAACACCGGCGTAGTGGTTAACATCCATACCTCTCACGCCATAGTCACGAGTTCCAATCTCACCCCCGGACAAGTTACGAAAATAGGTATTAGAGTGACTAAAGGGTGTCCACGATAAAATTGCCACACTATGAAATTGCTCTAACTTTTTAACCGTTGGGTAGAATTTATGGAAAATTTGGGTGGATTTAGTTTATAAGGCATTATTTACATCCTGCAAGTTTTAAAGTCCTGTGATCAAAACTCGCGGAAATGGAGTCGAAAGAACAGCTCGTGCGTGATAAAATCTTGCGCATTCATCACGAGAACAAGGATCTCTCGCATCGTTCCATCGCTAAAACGTTGGGAATCGCGAATTCCACGGTGTCGCGAGTGATTAAGCGGTTCGAGGAACGGTTGACCACCGATCGGAAGCCCAGAAGTGAAGGAAAAAGTATTCCGTACAACACCAAAAATCACGGCCAAGGATAAGTTCAGCGTTCCGGAGCATGTCCGCACTCAGAAGATGTCCAAATTTGCGAAGAAATTCCTGGTTTGGCAAGCCATCTGCACGTGCGGGAAGCGGAGTGCACCTTTCGTGACCCAGGACACGATGAACGGACAGGTGTACATAAAAGTGTGCCTCCAGAAGCGGCTGCTTCCTCTCCTGAAGGCCCACAACGTCCCAACAATCTTCTGGCCGGATTTGGGCTCATGCCACTACTCCAAGGACGTGCTGAAGTGGTATGCGGACAATAAGGTCAATTTCGTGCCGAAAATGTTCAACCCTCCCAACACTCCGGAGCTCCGCCCCATCAAGAAGTACTGGGCGATTATGAAGCAGCACCTTTTTAAACGACCTAAGGTAGTGAAGACAGTCGAGGAACTGAAGAAAGTATGGGTTTACATGCAAAAAACGGTTGATTCACAGGTTGTGCAGAATCTTAGGGCCGGGGTTAAGGCCAAGGTGCGGGCATTTGCGTATGGACCGTAAATAAAATACGAGTAAAATGGTAAAATGAAGTTTAATAGTTATTTCTCAATCCCTGAAAATTTGATGGCAATCGGATGAAAACTCGAATTTTGCGAATCAATTTTGTGTGTGGCAATTTCATCGTGGACACCCTTTACCTCTGGAGATGAACCAGCCCAGGACTAAAAATCTCGATAATCAAGGAACTAACTCAAAAAAATCCACTTTCAAAGCCATACGTTGATTGAAATTTACATCCTTTAAAACGTTCACCCATAAAATAACATAAAAACAAAATTAGAAAATCAATAGATGTTAAAATTTCAGGATTATTCCGATTTATCGAATGTATTGGAAATTTAATTTATAGCAAATCTTAACTGTAACTGTGGAATTTATGTTTGAGCTTTGGAAAATCTCAGTTGGTGTTTCGTAAAAATTTAAAATAGTTAGATCTATGTAGTTTTCTTCTTGAAGTTTTCAAATTATATTTTCAAGATAAATTTTTGAATGTAACGCTGCTTAGAAATTGTGAAGGTTTTATAAATGAATAACTTTCTAACCAAGTTTATTTAATAACTAAACTAAACATTATTACAGCTATATATATATTCGAACATTAATTAATTCGAACATTGGTTCAACCATTCATCCCACTATGCAACCGCTTAGTCACACGTCGACCTCGCTTACGTTGCTTCGCAGCAGCCGCCCTTCACAACTTTTAGCACATGAGTACTCGTGCTCTTCTAGATGGCACGCTTTCCGCTCTCAACTCATCTTTCCATCTCTTGTTGTTGAAGTTGCTGGAACACAGATACCAACATTTCCGCGACAGATGTGAGGCCACAACCAGCCAGCCACGGCAGCATGGATTGAGCAACGTCAAACCCTCAGCATCCTTTCCGGACGCTCTTTGCTGACTTTTCCTCCCCACATCCGACCATCATCGCTCAGAGTTCCGTGTATTGTGGCCTGACTTTGTTGCTCTCTGTGTGTGGTGGATGTTGTCGTCGTCGTTGAACAGAAGCAAAAATACGATATGGTGGAATTATAATGCCATTTGGTATATAACGGAGAACAGCAGAGAGTCGGTGATGCTGCTACTGGGCATTCTATGCGTCAGAATGGGATGGATGGTAGCCGAGATGAAACAGAATCACCACCACCACACAGCTGCCGACAGAGAGGAGGAGTTAGCTGCTGCTGTTTCGGCTTATGGCAAAAGTAAAAAATGTGGAATTTCGACATCAAGTAGGACGAATCATAAATTTTATACTGCATGCATTTTCCCGCGCGCTCTGATCTCCGGGAGATGATGATGGTGTGTGATATACAGGAGGAAATCGTATCGTACGTACGTATGCCGAAGATCCGCGAGGGCTCCGTGAGCCTCGCATGACGACATGGTTGTTGTTATCAAATTAACGGAGTGATTTTTAGTCGCTGAACGGATCGGAAAGTGCGCGTACGGAATTCTTCTGCAACCCGAATCATTGCATGGCAAGTCCTGTGGTCAGTTGCTTCCGGTCAGCATTGCAAAAGGCAAACAATAAAATAGCTGAAGTCATACTAGTTCTAGTGCAACGTAGGAAGTCATCGTGGACGAACTTGTGGATTCAGAAAAAGTGCAATCATTTAGCGTGTGTGGTGAGAAAAAAATCGCATCTGCAACGTTTGGCAAGGACAGTAGCCGCAGCTTCTGCGACGACGACACCGTTGTTGACGCTACGTCGTGACGAGTGGAAGTTAATTGGATTTTTTCGGTGCATCACCGTATTTCTAGCGCATCCCGTCGTGTGGTGGATGCACTTTCGTGAAGTTTTTTTTTTTTTATCTTGTCCCGCTTTGGTAGTTGCTGTCGATTGTGAGTTGTGTGCGATGCTCTGACAGTAGTTGACCTATCTTCAATTAATGCGTGCAATTGAAAAGGATTAACGTGTGACGTGTGTGCCTTGCGGATCTAACGGGAAGGAAAAAATAGGTTGCAACTTGCACTCGGTAGAGGTGTGCTGTCAAAAATCAAATGAGATAATTTTATTGGAGACTGGAGAGAGTAGAAAAAAGTGCTGTGCGTTGGAGTGCATCTACAGCTAGTGGATGTTTTCGTTTCGAAATATGGAGGGATCGACCATTCTGCAGGACACTAAAACAGGTAGCGTTACGTTGATGAGCGCAATGTTGTCGCTAAACTCTGGTTGATCTTTTTGGTGGTAGTTAATTCAAATTTTGCTAACATTGATGAAAAGAATAATAAAAATCATAATTATAATTAGGATCAAACCCAGGATTTAATCCCAAATCTCATTGGGCATAATTTAAACTTTCATTTTGTGTACTGGTTGTCGTTAAAAGAAAACGGTTGTGAAGTTTATTTATGAGCCAAAAAAAGCGAGCATCTCGTCAACACATTTCTCCCTCTTTATTATTTGACATGCGAGATGTAAACATCACAATTGCTGCATGTTTTTAACAAGTTGTTTGTCAGTAACCGTACTGCATCAATATCTTGACAGTCTTTAAATCTGAACATTTCATTTTGAATTTATTAGTACCAAGGACATTTTTCAACATTTAAAACATACGGGAAGGTTGTTAGAAATGATACAAGCAAATATTCAAATTTACATGGCGATTACTCCACGACAGACTTTGATAAACAACTTCGAAGCATGTTCGAACTTTTAGACTTAGTGTCAGGACACCGATGTATTTGGTTTTCGCACTAGTGTTTATTGGTTCGATGTTGATAGAGTTTTTTTTTATTTTAACAAACTTTGATAAATAGTGGATGTTTATAAGATTTTTTTGTAAGTTATTATTTTGGTTTTGATCAATCAAATAATATTTACTTCATGATCAAAGAAATAATCTATCATAACTTAAAACAATATTCCTGAACTCTAAATGTTTACCATTAGAGCTTTAACCATTTTCTAGCAGTTGAATAATTCACTTCACTTATTTTTTAAGAAACATTTTTTTTTAAAAACCACTTTTGCGAGCGTATTAGTAGAACGATTGTAATTGAAAAACTAAGAAAAAATAAATTAACACATCACTTGACCCCTTTTTCTAAAAAAAAACTGAAACACTTTTTTAAACTATTATTTGAGTGCTCGACTATAAAAAAAAGGCCTATCTGTCAAAATAAGCTATCTGCAGTGGAATTTAACGGAATTTGCTCGCCTTTACCAGTGATAGTTTAAGTGTTTCAGTTTTTTATTTGTTTATTTTTTTGAAAAAAGGGTTCAAGTGAAGTGTTAATTTAAATTTTCATAGTTTTTCAGTTAAATTGTTGATGAATCATACCTCAACTAAGATTATTGCAACAGATAAAACGCAATTTAATCAAATGCCGCAGGATTCAGAGGCAACACATTAGTACTATCCCAAGTAGCACACAAAACGTAAACATAACAAATATTTTCTGTCGTGATGTGGATCTATAACAGTTTGACTAGTTTTGTTATGATGGTGTACGGTTGATGAAATTTAAATCCAGATTCTTTTAGTCGACTAATTGAATTGTCATGTGTTTTGTGTATTGTAGCTAGAACATGTTTATTAATGTATGTTATCTGGTTTGCAATTATGATTTACAAATATAACAACAAGTCTCCAATATTTGATGAAATAAACATATGCGAGTTTATTTAGTAAATGTCAAACGTCAACAACATTAGTCAAGAATGTTTTATTCGTGTCATTTGGATGGCAAATGACAGTTCCTGAACTTGGATGTCAGACTAATGATTATCAAATATGTTTGGCAATCTGCGAGGGTCTTGCCAACGAATATGTCGCAAAGCAAAGCGTATAAACGTTCGCTGAATGGCTTCGATCCTCTGGACTGCGTTTTGGTAGAAAGGAGACCAAACGACCAAACAGTACTCCAAAAAAAGACGCTCTAAAAAGCAGTATAATTGCTTCAGAAAATAAACGACTTTGAAGTTTTTTTGCAAAGCAAAAGATGAATCCTAGCTGCGCTGCGACTTTGGAAACAATATAGGAAATGGGGTTCTTGAACGGCAGTTTGGAATCGAGCATTCTTCCCGTTACTCATGATTTTTACGGCTGCCTTATAGAGTTTACACCAGCCGAAGGACCATCGTACACAGCACTGATTAAAGTCCCGCGAGTTCTTTAGCACGAGGACGATGATCAGCCGCTCCTAACATGGAGTCGCTAGGAGACGCTAGGAGCCCCTCCTCTCTTCCCTGTCAGTATACGACAAGGTCCGTGGTTGGCGATCCGATTTTTCCTATGGTTACTCGTTCCCCAGTCGACACCTCGGGGAGGAAGAAATAGAGATAGGCATGGGACAAGAGCTTGAGGACCACTGAGTAGGATCTATTTTTTAACTGCAAACGCCGAAAGTGCCTGTGATATGTAATGTTACCAAAGTAAATATCGAATCTCCTTATAACTGTTTTTTTTTTTATCTTGATTATCGAGATTTTCAGCCTCGGGCTGGTTCATCTCCTGTCGTAGTCACTCAAATACCTCTTTTGGGTATGTTCGTAACTTGTCCGGGGGTGAGATTCGAACTCGTGACTTTAGCGTGAGAGGTATGGATGTTAACCACGACCCCAGCCCCAACACTGTTGTTTAAAAGATTAAAATCGATTTCTGTTAAATTTAAGTACTACTGAAAGAAAATAGAAGATACTATACCTCGATTGAAATCAACTTTAATTTTTGACTATTTTCATCGATTTATCGCGAACTTTACCTCATTCAAGAAAAAAAAGTAGAATCATTGAATAGATGAGACAATTTTCAGTCTACTGGTTGCAAAGATTTTTATAGACGAACTCTTATTCATAAGATTCATAAGATATGTCCGATAGAAGTCGAAAAATAAAGTTGGTTTAAATCGAGGTATAACTGTATCCGAAATTTCAAGCCAGAACAAACATGCAATATTTTATTATTAAATACAAAATTTCGATCAGGTCTAAAACTGGTTAATATCGACTAAAGAAATATAGTTTTATGTGAATCAAGAATCTGATCTAAACATCACAATACCGCGATACTTTTATCCTTAAAAAGGTTGTAAATATTATTTTGGGTTGAAATGAGTAGTTTGTTCTATTAATGCTTATCGATCATTATTTATTATTTCAATCAAAAGGTCAACATTGGGAGCCTTAGATGGCCTCATGCAATATTATAAAACATTGCATTATTTTAAAAAAACAGCTTTATTTGTGATTGTCTCTTGTTTTTTAACTTTACCTTTTCCTTTGCTATTGCTGGCCTTTCCCATTTTTCAAAGCTCATAACTTCAAATTTATTCATGTTTCGTTGCATAAAATCTATCCTTGTAAAGGCTGGTTGTCCTCTTTTCTATATTTTTCTTTAAGTAAGCTGCTAGCCTTAGTAGATTTGAATTATCCATTCTTAAAATGTGGATCCAATACCTCTTATTTTTTGTGATTGTGTTACTATTTGCACAACATTAAACAGCTTATTAAAATAAGAACCCAAGAATTTGATCGAGCTTTGGGAGACAGCTCAAGAAGGATTGTAGAGTACCCTTATGACAATATAGTATCAAGTAGAATACAACAGGCTTTAAAGATTACCCAATCTTGGTGTATGAAGGAGGGTCTAAGCATTAATCCAGCAAAAGTAGTAATTGTACCTTTCACAAGAAAGAGAAAGTTTAACATTAAAGCACTAGAGCTTGGAGGAGAACACATCCAATTTAGCGAACAGGTTAAATACCTAGGAGTAATTCTGGATGCTAAGCTGAATGCACACCTTGATTATGCGATAGGCAAAGCTATTAGTTCTTTATGGTTATGCTACAAAACCATTGGCAGAAAATGGGGCTTAAGACCAAAAATGATTATGTGGGTCTACACATCTGTTATACGTCTAAAAATAACGTACACTTCGTTAGTGTGGTGGGCAAAAACCAAGGAAGCTACTGCAGAAGCAAAACTTGTAAAACTTCAACGGTTTGCAGGCATTGCTATAACTGGAACTATGCGCAGCACATCATCGAAAGCACTAGATGCAATTCTCAATCTGTTGCCGTTGCATGAATATGTGCAGTTAGAGGCGGAAAGAAGCGCTCGGATGCTGAAAAGGTCATGAAATATTATGTTAGGTGATCTGACCGGTCATCTGAGTATATTACAGCATTTAGGACCAGTGATAACTATGAACGGAGACTAGATGAAACCGGAGGACAACTATGTCGTTCCTTACAAGGCATGCGAAACATCGCGTACAGATTGGGAAGCCATAGGGTCCACTGTTCGCCAAAGTTCAATCATATTTTTCACAGATGGCTCAAAAATTGGAACGAAAACTGAAGCAGGAGTCTATGGTCCTGGAATCAAAATGTCAGAGGTGGTCAACAGTTTTTCAAGCAGAAATCTTTGCAATACTAGAATGCGTTAATGTTTGCCTGAAAAGAAAGTAATGATATGCAAATATTTGTATTTTCTCGGACAGTCAGGCAACTTTAAAATCATTATGTGCTAATAAATGTATATCGACAATTGTCTGGGAATGTATTCTGTCATTGAAACTACTGTGTCAAACGAACTCAGTAAACATTGTGCATTGTGCTTTGGGTTCCGGGACACAGTGGCATTGAAGGGAATAAAATAGCAGACGATCTCGCTAAAATAAAATCTAGTTCACAATTTTGTGGCCCAGATCCATTCTGCGGTGTATCAAACTAAACTATAAAAATGGAAATTAAATACTGGGAAGAACAAAAAGTGACAAGCAGCTGACGACCCAACAAATGGTGATCAGCTTGCCCAATGCGTATAGAGAGGGTCTCCTATTTAGTATCGATCGTTAACTGGAAAGATGGTGGAATTTTCGTTTCAAAAAGTAACATGTGCTGCTTATATGACTAGTAACATGTGACTGCTTAAAAATTAACAAGTTTATTGAAATGAAATAAAATAAAGTTTGCAATAAACAAATAAAATAAAATAAAATCCATACAGGTATACAATCATATTTTCAAAAAAAATTATGTTATTTTTTCCCAAACCCATTTATACGATGTCAATCGCACGTTATGTAAAACTGAGATAAAATGGAAATGAAATTTCGGGGTTTTCATACACTTTTTATGCTACAGAAAGGTGCGAAAAAACTCGTTTCAACAAAAACGCACTGAACAAGAACACTATTGAGTTCCCATCTCAATGTGATCAAAATGATCACAAAATGATCAGACAAAATGTCTGATAATTGCGAATGGTTTTCTTCTCAAGCTACGTACAATATTCAACTTAACAAAATGGCACGAGCTCACCAAGAAGTCTACTGCAATCTTGAACTCCAGGTAATAGTTTGTTTTACCCTACATCATCCAACAAATCAAATCTTTGCCTCCTTCTTGCTGCAGAATTCACACATTTTCGTTGTCTAAAATTGCCTTAGTACTCTCAATTTAGAACTGGTTATACTGTCAGTGCCGGCTCTACCATACTGAAATTCACAAAACACGTGAATATTCTTTGTCACCCATAAAGTGGCCGTTGATATGAATGATCCACCTGGTCTGACCATCTTGCTCGTTGCACCCCACGTCGTCTTGTACCAACCGGATTCCCGTCGAACATCATTTTTGCAGGATAGTCGCCCGGCATTCTCGCAACATGTAGTCGGCAACATGCCCAGCGTATCCTTCCAGCTTTAGTCACCTTATGAATACTGGGTTCGCCGGCGAGTTGCGCGAGCTCATGGTTCATCCTTCGCCTCCATAGTCCGTCCTCCCGTACTCCACCAAAGATGGTTCTTAACACCCGTCGCTCAAAAACTCCGAGTGCTCGCAGGTCTTCTTCAAGCATTGTCCACGTCTCATGCCCGTAGAGAACAACCGGTCTTATTAGCGTTTTGTACAGGATGCACTTTGTACGGGAGCTAAGTCTGTTTGACCGTAGTTGCTTGTGGAGCCCATAGTAGGCACGACTTCCACTGATAATCCGCCTCCGGATCTCACGGCTGTTATCGTTGTCCGCAGTAACCAGTGAGCCGAGATAAACAAATTCATCGACAACCTCGAAGTCATCGCCGTCGATCGTTACACTGCTGCCCAGTCGGGTCCTGTCGTGCTCGGTTCCGCCTGCCAGTATGTACTTCGTTTTGGACGTATTTATCTTCAACCCAATCTTCTCTGCTTCGCGCTTTAGTCTGGTGTACTGCTCTGCCACCACCTAAAATGTTCTGCCGACAATATCCACGACATCGGCAAAGCAGATAAATTGACCGGATCTGTTGAAAATCGTGCCTCGCATGTCAAATGCCTCTCGTCGCATAACACCTTCAAGAGCAATGTTGAACAGGAGGCAAGAGAACCATCACCTCGATCTCGATCTTCACCAACATTATATAAATTTTCCATATCAGCATAGATTGAAGTGGAACATCTCAAAGTGATCCTGGAAAAAACACTTAGCTCCAGTTTCAGGCTTTGACCACTTGAACGGTTTATCAAGAACTCTCGGAAGACCAACAGAAGGCTTATCCTACCAGGATATGGTCTTCTAAAGGACATATGCACAACTAGATGAAATATTTCCCAAATGATAACAGGATCTGGTGAAATCTGGTGGTTCCCGTGCAATAGAAATTCGGCTTTATCAAAGGTTTGTGTCCTTATTAATCCAGACATCTTCAAGTCATTGAAACTTTTGAAATAATGCACGTAGGAATGATAAAAATTAACTGAGGTATAGTTGGGAGTCTTTGATGTAAAATACTTTGATTGATGTTTACGTTTCATGTTTAGTGTTCAAGATGATGACAAAGGCTTTCGACGTGCTTTCACGTGTGCGAGCGAATTTTGTACGGACGTTAGGACTGACTTGTCAATCCGGGAAATTGCAAAAACAAAAACAATGGATTGACCTAAATCTACTGTTTACGGGTTGCTCAACACATTTTTGGAACGTTTGACGGTCAAAAGGAAACCAACCAGTAAGTTATAAAAACAATGGACAGAAAGATGAAGTGGATATTGAAGAAAAACCAGAATCTCCCTGTTTGAACGTTTGCTCGTAATATAGGAACTGTCCAAAATTTATAACAGCGTATAGGGCTGAAGTAAAAACGTAAAAGTAAAAACAATTCAAAATCGCAACGGCAAACAGAACTTGACAGCAAAATCACGGGCTTGCCGTTTGTACTGCAAATATTTGACGAAGTTTTCATGCATTGTCATGCACGATGAAACTTATGTCCTGGAGGCTTTCAAGCAGCTTCCAGGGCTCGTTTGCTACACCTGAGCATTTCAGGACGAAGTAGGCACCGAAACTTCCCAAAAACTACCTTGTTGGGTAAGCAATTTACACGTTTGGCATATCACTACAGGCACAATCAACAATGAGATTCACCAGAAAGAGTGCCTGCAAAATCGATTGCTGCCCATAATCAAAAACCACAAAGAGAAACCTTTGTTCTTGATGATGATTCTGATAATCAAACCATAATCAAAAACCAAAAAGAGAAACCTTTGTTATGATGATGATTCTGATATATTATACCACCCATTGTAGCACGGAAACTAAGTCCGACAATGGGCTCTCCAATGGACTTGATCAAGCTTTAATAACCACTGATTATCCTTATCATACTATTGTATGAAGGGCCAAAAACGGGTTGGGTGGATCGACAGGCAACATCACTTATATGTTTCCACAGGGATATAAAGAATCTCCTTCCAACAACAAGATTGAACAATAGGTCATAAGAGCGAGCTATCTTCCATGAGGATGCCCCAATGGGCGGGAAGAAGAGCCCGCCCTCTATTCACAAACTGTTAGCAATGCGGAGTTGGCATTCCACTATCCCCATCCAGAGTGCTTCAATCGAGTGTCCTGATGGTCCCTCCCATGCCCATGAAATATTTATATAAAAGTGTGTATATTTATGTAAATAAAAAATACTACAAGCATTTGTATCTATTATGTATGATCTTCATTCGATTGATTCACGCTTAAGCACGTTTTCGTTCGTTTTCATCAATAGCAGCAATTCACCAAAATCTTGATTTGAGGTATCCTGAAAAAGTTTGATAAATCTATTGAAGTTTTACAAAACTAACATTTATACATTTCAATTTACTGTTGCCATGATCACTATTTGCTGCTCGATGCTGATTTTATAACAACAATCTGCTTTTATTTGTGCTGGCCTAATAGGTATTGCTGCAGAGTTAGGAATATGGGGCAGATTTAATTGAAAAGAAGTTAATGACATTTGGACATTAAATGGACATTAAAATACAATAAATAGTAATGTGTAAATCATCTGTGAAGTAAAATCAATTAGACAATATTATCAAATATGATGATATTGCGAGTTATGATAAAGTAATGACTAAGATTGAACGGTAAAATCAGACACTAGCCAAATGGCCCACAGCGCTGCATGAATCAGAACAGCTCAGATTTGGTAAACTGTCAATTTGCGAATCGGAAATGAAAAATATATTCAGTAATAAAAAGGCCACCACAGATTCCGTAGCAGCTTCTTGTATTCAAGGCACTAGACACTTCTTAATCATAAGAGGAGAAGAAAGAATCAAAATGATAATTGGGCAAATAAGACATAATAATTAAAAGTATATATGACCTATTAGGCAAAAGTTATGTAATTATTTTCATTAACAATATAAATCACGAAAACACAAGTTATGATAAAAATGGAAATGATGATGATAAAGATGAATGGTAATGGTAATGAATAAAGAATGTCATGTAAGATAATGTATATAGTGAAGGGATATTATAATATGACCTGAAAATTACATGTGTGCCGACTGCTGTTTTGTTGCAATTGTTGACAAACTTGCACATCTACCAAAAAAGTAATACAATGTATGACAGCCATTAGAAAAAAATTAATCTTAAAATTCAAATTATTTTACAATACCTGATGACTTGGAAGATCTGAAACACAACATGCAAAAGAGAGAACATCTCAAATTTCGCTATCCAGAAACCAATTTAAATGCATAGTTAATTATATTATATCATAACAAAAAAAAACGATAAAAAAATGTATTTTGCCTCTATTTTCTGTAATGTCCTTCCATGTTATTGTTATTGTTATTGTTAGGATTGTTAGCAAAAACCCCCCCCCAAAAAAAAAAAAAAACCCCACCACCACCACCAACAACCCCCCCATTTCAAACCGCGTTAGGAAATCAGCTGGTCGACTCACCGCCAATGGGAACACTTGGCGCGCAAGCCAAGTGCAACGAGGAGGAATCTGCTGATTAGGCATAAGCACAACATAAAAGTGCCACGGCAACGTGGCTCGCCCTCTTTTTCTTGTTCGAACGGTTGTAGTGATAGGTTTTAAGTAAATACAGTCATAATTAAAGTTAGCTTTTTTAAAAAGTCATAACGAAAGAACGTTTCGTTAAGTGGTGTCAGAAGTGGGATACTGACAAGTGAGTGTGAAGAAAGGTGCCGGCGTAGCAGCTCCACAGGAACGAATTCCAGGACGACAACAGCCAGCCGCTCACCAGGACAGATCCCATGCGGAAATTCACTTTGTGAGTACTTAACACTTTAATTACGCAGTTTATTACGCTTAAAAAACACGTGCAGTGAAAATGCCTAGGAGACAGAGTTCCCCGCAAAACCTAGACGAGATTGAGCAGCTCAGATCCGAAATGGAGGAGCTTCGTGCCCAACTTGCGGCACAGAACATTATGGGAGACGCATTTCGTCTTCCCGATTCGTTTAAGTTCCTATCCGAGTTCTCGGGGAACAAAAAGGAGCTATCGGCCTGGCTCGAAGAGGTCGACGAGTTGTTCTCGACCTTTAAGGTCAAAAATGAGAACGGAGTGGATGCACTCTGCAGCACACACGTACGTGCTATAAAAAATAAGATAAAGGGAGAAGCCCGCACATTACTGTGCGCAAATGGGAATCCCCAAACAATTGAGGGCATCAAAAAGGTGCTCCTCGAACACTATGGTGATGAGAAAGATTTCACCACCAACCTGTCCACCTTGTTCCATGTGAGGAAAGGGGACAAATCGCACACTTGCTTTTACAATGAGGTAAAAGAAATGAATACGAAATTGAAGGCCAACCTTCAATCAAATCCCCTTTCGGGACACGAAATCGTCAATATTCTGACGATCGCAAAATATCTGGATAATATCCGGGAACCACTGGGTTCCATTATAAGGAATTCCAAACCCAAAACTTTGGAAGATGCACACCAAGCGGTGTTGCTTAACATTAATGCGGAATCACGCATCTCAAAACCAAAAACGTTGGCACAGTCCGTTCAACGGCAGCCCCCAAGATACACCAACAAATACAGCAACAGCTACGACCACGATAAAAGTGGCAACGATAGCAATTATAAACCGCGACCGAGTGCGCAACCCAACACCTCGAATAAAAACGCGCCCGCCAATACTCCATTCAGAAAGCAACCGTTTGTACCAAGGGCGAGAGCTGAAGCTCATAATAATGAGGTAGAGGAGGTGGATAATGAACCAGAGGCTGAGGCCCTTGATGATAATGCTGACGAGTTAGTTTATTCTGACGGTGAAGAGGTAAATTTTCACCAAGCCAGGGGGGCACAGAGGAGAACTTGAATTTTATCCCATATGTTCGCTTTCCGACTTCCAAAGGAATTTTAAACTTCCTCATAGATACGGGAGCGAACAAATCGTATATCAATCCGGAACACGTTCGAAAATATAAGGTGATTGACAACCCTTCCGTAGTCACCAACAAAAACGGGAAATTTTTCATCGATAAGGTCATTCATACAAATCTTTTCTCCGAAGCTTTTACACAAAAACTACCCTACTACGTTTTCAAATTCCACAAATTCTTTGACGGATTAATTGGATATGAAAACCTTTCAAAAATGAATGCAGTGGTTGACACAAAATGCCACCAATTGAAAATTGGTAACAAGACATTTGAGTTCTCAAAATATTATCCTTCATCTATAAATTTCCAAGATCATCAAAATAATATTGTACCAATTTGTACCACTAAGAATGGTACATTCTTAATAGAGCAAGAAATGAATTTGACGCCACAGATAGTCTTGCAGCCAGGGTTATATTCTGCCAAAGATAATAAAGCCCTTGTAAACCTTTCAAACGGATCAGAAGCAGTTTCTCACAAGCTTCATCCATTTTGTAATGACAATTTTATATGGGAAAATCAAAAACCTGCACGGCTTGATCTCCCATGTGACCACCTAAATGCAGAAGAGAAGTCTCGCCTAATTCGTACTCTCCAACCATTTAGAGACGTATTTTTCCATGAAGGTCAAAAACTAACCTTCACCCATGAGGTGAAGCACAAAATAACAACTACGGATGAATCCCCCATTCATCAACGAACCTACAAATATCCGTACCATTTAAGAAATGTGGTATCGGAACAAATACAAAAACTTTTAGAAACGGGAGTAGTAAGAGAATCTTCTTCCCCGTGGACATCACCAATTTGGGTGGTGCCGAAAAAAATGGATAATTCTGGTAAACAAAAATACAGAATTGTTATCGATTACAGGAAGTTGAACGAGAAAACTCCTGCAGATCGATACCCAATCCCGGAAATAAGTGAAATTCTGGACAGATTGGGAAAAGCCCAATATTTTACCGTTTTAGATCTCGCAAGTGGCTTCCACCAGATTGAGATCGATCCCAAAGATATACCAAAAACAGCATTCAATGTAGACGGAGGTAAATTCGAGTTCGTTCGAATGCCTTTTGGGCTGAGAAATGCCCCTGCTACATTTCAGCGATTGATGGACTCTGTTCTTCGCAAGCACCTTAATATTAGATGTTTCGTCTACATGGACGACATCATAATATTCTCATGTTCATTGGAAGAACACCTTCAAGATATTAAAAAAGTATTGCAAACGCTGCGGGATGCTAATTTAAAAATCCAGAGCGATAAATCGGAATTTTTAAGGAAAGAGGTCGAATTCCTTGGACACGTAGTGACCACTAAAGGTGTGAAACCTAATCCGAAGAAGATTGAGGCTATTAAAAGCTGGCCTCTGCCTAAAAATCCGAAAGAGCTAAAGTCATTTCTAGGAACAATAAGTTATTATAGACGGTTTATTCCTCGTTTTGCCCACATAGCAAAACCTATGACTACGAAGCTCAGGGGGAAAACCAAGACTATCGAAATTGATGATGCATTTGAAAAAGCGTTCGATGAATTAAAGTCTATTATGACATCGGACCTTATTTTAACATACCCGGACTTCAATCAACCTTTTGTATTAACCACGGACGCCTCCAATGTTGCCATTGGTGGAGTCTTATCGCAGATTATTGATGGTAAAGAGAAACCGATTGCATACCTCTCTAGGACGTTGTCGAAGGCTGAAGAGAAGTATTCAGCCACTGCCAAGGAATTACTTGCTATCTATTTTTCGGCAAAAACCTTCCGTCCCTACCTTTACGGTAGATCATTCATTATCTATACTGACCACGAACCCTTGACCAAAGAATTAAAATTGACAGACGCAACAGGACGAGTTACCCGACAGCGATTGTACTTGGAACAGTTTGATTTTAAATTAGTTTACAAACAGGGTAAACAAAATGTCGTGGCCGACGGACTCTCGAGAATCCCTCGCGCAGAATTGAATACTCAACTGGTCCTCGAAAACGAGTATTATGAAAACCACCCAGCGTATGACCCTGAAATCATAAACAAATATAAATTGCAACTGGTCCTTAGAGTCACCGATGACAAGAGAAAATGCCCCTATATTAATATCTCTATATTTCCAGGTTACACACGACATACATTTCACCAGGCTGAATATACACAGGAGGATCTCCTCAGAATCCTTAGAGACTGCCTTGTTCCAGGCACAAGTAACGGAATATTTGCCCCGATCCAAATCATCCTATCCTGTAAAAATATCCTAAAAGATCATTTTAATCCAGGCATGAAAGTCCACTTCTCCAACCTCAAGCTCCCTGATATCATCTCCGAGCAAGAACAAATTGACTTCATTAAGAAAAGTCACAACTTCAATCACAGAAGTTGGAGACTCACATATGAAGAAGTACAAAAGTCAGTGTTCTTTCCCGGAATGATTTCCAAAATCAAAAATTTTGTGAAGAATTGTGAAGATTGCAAATTTTCTAAATATGAACGCAGGCCATTTAAAATTGAAATAACCCGGCGAGTGTATGAAAAACCTCTAGAAAACATCTTCATAGATGTATATGTAAAGGAAAGTGAGAAATTTCTAACACTCGTCGATTCGTTCTCAAAGTTTGCCCAGATTTACAAAATTTGCAACGAAACCTCAGAAGAGTTAATTGAAACTCTCATTAAATACTTTAAAATCTTTGGCCTACCAAAATTGATCACATGTGATCAAGCAACCTCATTTCGGAGTCAAAATTTTAGAACATTTTTGGAAACGCAAGGTGTTGCCGTTCACTATGCTAGCAGTAGCAACAGTAATGGCATCATCGAAAGGTTCCATAATACTCTTTTAGAGATGTATATGGCAAACCGAAGCAAAATTGGTGACTTGACACTTTACCAAGGGCTTTCGCTAATAACAGCCCTCTATAACGACACGAAACATTCGACGACAAATCTTACACCAAGACAAATAATTTTTGGTACATCGACGTCACTAAATTTAAATGACATAAACCTGACTAAGCAACGGGCAATTACGACAGCAAGAGACCATATTGCTCATGAGGCCGGTAGACATAATTCAAAGTTAAAACCAGGAAACAAGGATTACGAAGATATTAAGAGTAAAGAAATATTGGTCAAAACAAAAGCGAAACCATCTCCATATCATTATAGATACAGAATGGTAGAAGTACAGGAACAGGAAAAAAAGACTGTCACAGACTCAAGCCATATTAAAATACATAAGAAAAACGTAAAAAGACCGACAGAATAACGGGAGACCAACTTCTCCACTTACCTTTTCAGACTATGTATCTTACTTCAGACGACGACAATCTTCACCGACATCCGGATACATGACTTAAACCGTAATCCCATTGCGATAATACCGATAGGAGAGGCTAGAATCAGTAATAGTTACTTGCGCATTGTGCACCCTATAAACTTAGGACAGTTAGAGAATTACATTGATAAAGTTGACAATATAGTGCAAGATACGATTAAAGAAAACAAACCATTAAGTAATGTATTGAAAATTAAGCTACACAAATTGCACTCTATTATAACAAAAGTTAGGCCTATTAACAGGAATAGACGATGGGAAGTGTTAGGAAAGGTCTGGAAGTATGTCTCTGGAAGTCCAGACGCAGAAGACTTAAAGGTTATTAATGTTACAATGAACTCTTTGATTAATCAAAACGATAAGCAGATCAAAATTAATAATGCCATTGAACACAGAATTAATAATATAACTCAAAAGCTTAATTCTTTGCTGAAATATCAAGATAACTTTACATCAGAAATAATAGATGGATTCACCTCAGTAAACCTTATTTTCAATTTAGATGAGCTCATTTATCAATTAGAAGTAATAGAAGAAGCTATAACCCTAGCCAGGAGAAACATCCCCAGCAGTCGTATCATCAGCCCCGGTGAATTGGACATCGCTAGACAGTTTCTTTCCCATAACGGTCTTGGACACATTATCATAGACAACGTATTGGACATCGCAAGCGTGTACGTAATCTACAGTAAAGAGATGATCATCTACACTCTCAAAATTCCGAAGATCAAAGATGTGGTCTATAAACTGAACTTCATCGAACCAATAGTATCAAATAACCTTAGGATTCAACTAAACGCAAACTATTACCTCAAGGGACCTAAATCCTATTTATCGAAAACTCCATGCTCTAGAAGCAAAGGTTTATATATTTGTTCCAGCGCACAGATAGAACCAATGACGGAATGCATCCAACAGTTGATTACCGACCAAACAGCCTACTGCCCTATGGAACGAACGTATGGAAAAAACATCCTCAAACGAGTAGATGATGCTAATATCGTGGTCAATGACGCAGATCTCCTACTGACATCAAATTGCTCAGCCCAGGAACGCAAGTTACAAGGGTCGTTTCTCATACAGTTCCAGAACTGTACGCTAAAGCTTAATGGGGAGGAGTATGCAAATAACAACTACGAAGCACAACCTCAATCGTTCATCCCAACAACAGGCTTAAAGGTAAATCCAACTAAATTCATAAATCGCCTTCCATTGGAGCTATTACAGGAACAGCATTTAGAGCAACGGAGTACCATAGCGCATCTAAATTTAACAACCGACAACATCCATTGGAAGTTAAACCTGTTTGGATGGTTGTCGTTCGGAACCATGTCAACCCTGACGATCATCATCATTTTGGCAGCCGCTTTTGGAGTCCTGAAGACCGTTATTTGGAAGAAGCAGCACGACAAGGAAGAATCAGCAACCACCCCGGAAACATCAGACGCGGAACCTAGCGAGACAACGAGACCCCAGAGACGGCAACGGCAGCCTCATCTTATTCCACAGGAATAAACGGAATTACGGAAGCCGAGGACGCCTTCCCAACTCAGAGGGGAGCCGTTAGGAAATCAGCTGGTCGACTCACCGCCAATGGGAACACTTGGCGCGCAAGCCAAGTGCAACGAGGAGGAATCTGCTGATTAGGCATAAGCACAACATAAAAGTGCCACGGCAACGTGGCTCGCCCTCTTTCTTGTTCGAACGGTTGTAGTGATAGGTTTTAAGTAAATACAGTCATAATTAAAGTTAGCTTTTTTAAAAAGTCATAACGAAAGAACGTTTCGTTAAGTCTTTGATTAAAAGTTAACCAAAATTTAAAAAAATTTTACAAAAAACCAAAAAATATGTTTTTAATTTTTAAACCATAAAATTCAAAAAAAAAACAACAAAAAAAAAATAAAAAGAAAAATTTGTTTTTTTTAATTTTTAGGGATTTTGGGTATTTTGGGGACACACCCTAAAGAAATTTTTTTTTTTCTTTAAAAATTCCGGGTTTAAAAAAATCTATATGGCACTGATGTAATTACAGTTAATGGAACCAAACAAGCGCTTGTTACGATGTGTGTGGAAATAAAAACATCGAATATGTTGATTGGAATTTTGAACAGTGCGATTAATCATTATAATACGACTTCTCTGGACGACTCCAGTAACTGATTTCTTAGTGTCTTGATTTGATTTGATTTGATGGGTGACGACTCCTCCTTGTGAATCTACGCCGAGCGGATGATTCTCCTTCACTGGTCCCACTCCTGGAACAATCTCCTTCAGCCCTCTGGACGTTAAGGGCCCTCCTCCTCCTCAACTGCAAATAGCCATAACCCACTTCTCTTCACTGAATCGTACGCCGCCTTGAAATCAATAAACAGATGGTGGGTCTGCAAGTTGTACTCCCGGAATTTATCAAGGAATGCATGCCATACGAATTCATCTCTACCTCTGAAGTGATTCGTTATAACTTCAGGAAAACGAACTTCACCAAAATGAGCCTCTTTTTATCTTCAATTAACTGGGATGATATGTTTCAAAACTTAACAATTGAAACAACGGTCGAAGTTTATACTTTCGTTGTACACTTCGCCATAGATCAATTTACACCAAAAATCGTCTGCAAAACTCCGAAGTATCCTCCCTGGTCAAATAGAACTCTTAGAGGTCTGAAGTCAGCTAAAAGATCTGCTCTTAAACAATTCTCAAAGAACCGTAACTCCTACACGCGGTCATACTACATCGCTTGCAACAACAGATACAAACAGCTCAACAAGGAATTGTTTCGTAGCTACTTGCAGCAGACTCAACGGAATCTAAAACTCAACCCTCGAAAATTTTGGTCTTACATCGACGAACAACGGAAGGAGATAGGACTACCCACAATCATGAAGTTTGGCGAGAAAGAAGCTTCCTCTCTATCGTCCATAAGCGACCACTTCAGGGAACAGTTCTCAGCAGTATTTACAGACGAAACGCTTGAGCAGCATCAGTTGTCCGAAGCTGTAGCCAATGTACCTCCACGTCCTGCCATTGGTCCTCATCCACTAATAACACTTGATACTATTGTATCCGCTTGTGCTCGCTTGAAATGTTCTTCAAATCCCGGTCCTGACGGCATATCATCTATTGTGTTGAAAAGGTGTAGTGCTGCACTCTCGATTCCTTTGACAGTTATTTTCAACCGCTCTCTTTCATCTGGATCCTTTCCAAGTATTTGGAAGGAATCATTTGTTTTCCCTGTGCATAAAAAAGTCGATAAACGACAAGTGTCCAACTACAGAGGTATCGCCGCTTTGTGTGCCACGTCTAAACTTTTTGAGCTAATAGTTCTCGACTTTCTGAAGCACCATTGTCTCAGTTATGTTTCCGAGACTCAACATGGATTCATGCAAAAAAGATCCACCTGCACTAATCTGGTTTCCTACACATCCTTCATCATCAGAACTATAGAAGCTCATAAACAGGTCGATGCAATCTACACCGATTTTTCTGCAGCGTTTGATAAAATTAATCATGAAATCTTGATAGCTAAACTCGATCGTCTTGGTTTCTCCAGTACGTTACTAGATTGGCTTAGTTCCTACCTAGTTGGTCGTTCTATGGCAGTCAAAATTGGAAACACAACATCGGAACCGTTCCCTGTCACATCTGGTGTTCCACAGGGCAGTCATATTGGACCTTTCTTATTCCTGCTATACTTGAATGATGTTAACCTAGTACTTAAGTGTTTCAAGCTCTCATATGCTGATGACTTCAAACTATACTACGTAATAACCTGCCCTGAAGACGCACAGTTTTTACAACGGGAACTTGACAGTTTTTCTACATGGTGCTTAACAAACCATATGAGCCTGAATGCTGGAAAATGCTCGGTAATCTCCTTCACCAGAAAACGCTCTATGGAGTTATTTAACTACACTATCGCAGGAACATCCCTAAAACGTGAGGACACAGTTAAGGATTTAGGCATTCTTCTGGATTCGCGTTTAACTTTT
This sequence comes from Aedes koreicus, assembly GCA_024533555.2. Taxonomy (NCBI): domain Eukaryota; kingdom Metazoa; phylum Arthropoda; class Insecta; order Diptera; family Culicidae; genus Aedes; species Aedes koreicus. The sequence goes on along the minus strand of JAHHFK020002017.1, from coordinate 63,099 downwards.
AAGTAACATGTGGCTTACATTACCTCTAAAGCCTCAAAATGCCTGGGCTTCATTTTCCGTGCTGCAAAATACTTCTCCGATATTCATTGCCTAAAGACACTGTATTGTTCATTGGTCCGCTTTATACTAGAATATGCAGTATTTGTATGGGCTCCATACTACCAAAACGACATACGGCAAATAGAGGCAATTCAACGCAAGTTTGTCCGCTATGCTCTGCGGCGATTACCCTGGAATGATCCTTTTAACCTTCCCAGTTATGAAGATCGTTGTAAACTCATCGGCCTCGATCTTCTCGAAACTCGCAGCATTGCAACAAAGGCTTCATTCGTGTCCGATGTTTTTCTGTGTCATATAGATTGCCCTTCTGTGCTAGCTGAGTTGAACTTTGATATTCGTCGTCGCCCTCTCCGCACACATCAGTTTTTTCGTATTTCTACTTTCCGTACTAATTATGGTTATAATGAGCCGATTAGTAGTATGTGTCGTGTGTTCAATCGCTGTTATAATGTCTTCGACTTTCACTTGTCTCGTTCTGGTAACAAAAGTAGATTTCTTGAATTGCTCAGATAGGTTAGGATAGTATAGTATAGTGATTAGAAATTAAGAATATTCTATGTTAGTTTTAAGAGCTGATTGTATCATTTGGAATGTAATCTGTTGGTACCTAAAGATGAGGAGGTTTTATGCCCATTTTAGAAAAAAAGCTTAAGCTCCCCTGAAATGGGCTTTTCCCTCCTCCGGAAAAAAATAAAAAAATAAATAAAAAAAAATCCAACCCGCCCGACCGAAAACCCCTCTTATTTTCCGCCAAAAAAGTTTTCCTCCTGTTTCACTCTTTTAAACAGTGAGATTATTTTTTACCGCCTAATTGGTTGTTCTTCTCTGTTTTTGGCGCCCCACTGTGTGCGCCTTTTTTTATACTGGGGCAAATGAGGCCCTCCAGTCCAGTCCAGGAGGTAGTTGTTCGTCTTTCCATATTTTCAACAGAGTACGGTGAAATATTTCGTGCAGATGCTGGCCGTGTTTGAAAAGTTTGGACGCGTCCTTTTCAGCAGCCTTACTGTTCTTCAGCTCCTTGATGCCCTTTTTAACCTCATCTATCGTTGGGGGTTCCACAGCTTGTCCAGCTGGCATTGGTGATTATTACGAGGAAATCGTGAATACCGCGGTGCATAAAAATTATGTATTGGAATTTTCTCACTCAGATGTGCTACTATAGGTTTCGAACCAGTCTGTTTATCAGCAGGACGACCAGCAGGTTCTTAATCCCTTTGCACCAAAAAGTAAACATTTTGTGTTATTGAAAAAGTTTATTGAATGACACCATACATTAGCACGCGCACCTGAATGTTAAAGCCTGAATCGCCTACGTTGTTGCATATGTTTTCAACTTGAGTACTCCCAGCGGCACGATGAGACACCCTTAACTTCGAGAGTTTACTTCAGGTTTTCAAGAAATGTTTGCTATTTACAAGAATTCAATTTTATTTGTTAAAGTAATTAACCGATTACAGCACCTGATGGAGCCAACAATGTGTAACCTCTCCCAAACTACGCCAAAATCCCAAACATTTTGAGCCGTTCGACAGCATACCAACTATCAATCATTGCTGCAATAGTAAGAGTCCAGGATTTATGCTATTCTAGACTCTCTGCCCAATTCAATCATGAGTGTGTTCACACGTAATTTGTCTTTAACATAAATTGAAGAACGCTAAAAAATATTCTACGTAAACTTATGTGTACCGAAACTTAAAAACTTGCGCAAGTCGACAAAAGGTTTGCATGATTGAATTTATTCTCTCGTCTTTTTGAACAAATTCCTATTTTCAAAAATTTTTGCATGTATCAGTTTCAGGGTACCAGATTTATTTACTAGACTGTTTGGTAGTGTGCTATTTTGATTAATCATAAAACATTTTAAAATAAACTGGAAATATCTCAAAAATCAAGTTGCTAATGCAAAACACTCTAAAGATTTTAATTCAATTTTAAAATAGTTCAGAGATGGGTATATTATGCGTATGTATATTGAAAAATTGTACATAAAGCTTAGGGTGGCCATATTCCTCCGTCGTCTCCTACAGTCTTTTATGCAGCTCACATTGTTAACCGTTTTAATGGTTCTCCATAATCTCGTTTATTTGATCTAGTTGGATTTCAGAAGATTTTTTATAGCAATATTGAACAAGCACATTAGTTTACCCGGAAAACCAGTGCTTAAAAGGCGTGATAGGTTAGAAGAATTACATGTTCAATCACTGTGCTGAAGAGAATTTGACATCTTAACATTGCTATCTTCGCATTTCAAGCTTATTGTATTTCACAATTACCTTAATGCCTGGACTCAACTTAGTTTTACGAATTGAGAGCTTTCTATGCATATACCATTTTTGAATTAATATGGTTTTGTGGCAACAACAATTATACTCTATTCTCTGGAAAAAAAACAAGAATTTCTCAACCTTAAAAAAATCCTAGATTGGATTCAGAATCGAAACCAGCCACTTTCAGCATGGTATTGTTTCGTAGCTGCGTCGTGACCGACTGAAGTAAGTGAATTATCAAAAGAGATCATTTTCAAACAGCAAATTCATCCTAATGAAACCTAAATGTACTTGGAAATAGAGATTTCAGTACCATGCCAAATGTCTTGACGTTTTCGTTCCGAAGATTCGATCTCTTTTTTTTCAATCAATATTTTTTTCTGAAAATCAAATGTCTAAATATCAGCACCTATCCAGATCAAAATCGAATCGTTTTTTGCGACGTTGCTGTTTTATCGAATAATGTAAATCGAAAGCTAGGCCCAACTGCAGTGAATTAAATCGTTGGATCACTACAACGCCGCTGCTAAAACATAGTGCTTCAACAATGGCGGCTTCTTACAAGAGCAAACTTGGTCGGCATATCACAATTGACACCCACACCGTTAATAGCGGCAAATGGCGAAGGGACCAAACATGCAATTGCGCAGTCCAAGCTTGAGATCAAAGGGAATGAACACCTCAAAAGAAACATGGTAAAAACCAGCAGTAAATGACGCGAAAGGTGGCATTCGCTAGCAGGGACCAAATCGATCTAAGTAAAACATGTGTCTCTTCGTTTGATGGTTGTAGGTTGTTTGTCTAGTAAACAGTGACAAGAATTATCTGTATTATAAAGAAATTGAATACTGGTCGTGTGCGAGAGCGAGACAGAAGCAAAAGACACGCTGGAAAGATGATCGAAACGTCTTTTGTTAGGCATAAGAAATTAAATACTGTTTGCAGATGGTGTGCAAGCCATATTTACTGGTAAACAGTTTGTCATACTTTGTAACACTTGGTGGAAAATATCTGAAACAATGAACATTTTTCTCGTTGGACTTTTTCAGGCATGAAATCGAAAGTGTTCTGTTTTAGAGTCGAAAGCGGTGGATTCAGTGGTTCCAAACTCAAATATTGATATATTCAAGATGAGTTTTACACGTTTCTATTATGCAAATCTATTTCATATAACGTGCTTATGTGCAAATTTCTGCTGTCCTTATAGTTGATTAAATTCACATCAAACACTGTAATGATGCAAAGTAACGCTTTGACATGGATGGCCGTTTCCTTTCCACTTGCCACTGGTTTTATAAACTTCATGCTAATGGGAAGCAGAAGCCCTTTCCGAGGGAGGGGACCCGTTGACGTGATGTAAATATCGAACGAAGATTTATGCAAATTTGGCTTTTCGCAATCCTATTAAAAGGTGCTACAGTTGCTTCATTCCACGACGAAACACAGAAGGGACAATTTGCTTAGCACATTTGCAGTTCTTTTGATTAAACGATTGTGGGGCGGCATCTATTTTCTATGCAAGAATATGAAGCACGTGATATTTGCACTCAATACCATTATCAACTGAGTCACTAGAAAAAAATTTTCTATGTAGAGTCATTGAACAGCTATTTGTATTGAAATGAATTTAATGGAAATTCCACTTTTTAATTTTTATTGAAGGTTTCAACAAAACATCGATTGCCGATTTCTACGACAAATTGGAAAAAGAAGAAAATGGTCTTCAGAGCGGACGAGGTTTTGGGATTCCGGACGACACAAACCCTTCGGCATTGGCAAGGGTAGAAAATGGACTCAGCGGAAAGACAGGTGGTGACAAATCGTGCAAGCAAAATCTATTCATTCTCTAATCTCTCATTTTTATAGATCATCGAGGCTCGCCAATATCGTGCTACTCGCCACAAAACCGATTGCTCCAGTGGCCATCGCAACATCTAACATCGGTCAGCGAAAGTGGCAGCATCAGCGCTCGTAAAGCTCAGAACCTTGGCCTGATTTGTGTCGTTTGTGGTGATACAAGCTCCGGCAAACACTACGGAATACTCGCCTGTAACGGGTGTTCCGGATTCTTCAAGCGCAGCGTTCGCAGAAAACTGATCTACAGGTACTTGTTTGTAAAATCACGATCTTCCGATTTTCTCCCTTGACTCAGAGTGGATGTTTACATATTTATGTTTTATTATCATAAGTTATATTTAATTTACAAGCACTCGGAAGCGACCCTTTTCAAGATAATTTAGCTGCAGAGGATAACCACTTCTCTTTCAATATAAACGAATCCGTGCCGGACACCATTTGGCCAAGTGTATCCTCAACATAATTCCAATCGATCCCTTGGGAAGCAGCAGACATGATAAGCCGGTCCATTCACCCTCCTATTTTTTCCGTCGTGGGTTTTCTGATTTTCCACACTCGTTTTTTGGTTCGGCTATTTTGCGGTAAAGTTTGAAAGGGGAAATGCCTCAGAGGATGGAAGTATATGTCAGGATGACAGGTAGTTTTGTCAAAACAAGATACTGATAGCAGTGCTGAAGGTTCAACTGCTGCTGCAGGACTGAAGCAACATAACAGTGGCTCATTTTATTTCACTTTTGCTGGTCCGAAGTCCTATGTGGGCCTAGTTCAGTATATCGAGTCGGCGTCAACTGTACACAGAAAAAAATAATTAATTTTATAAAACGCGTAAAATTTCCCCTCGTTTAATTATAAGCCAAAGCAAGAGGAAACAAAGTTATTGTTTGCAATCTTCCATGCAACAGACCTGATTCCAGCGATATCTTGCTAAAATTTACAAGGAAGATCCCATTAGTTTATGCAAATCACGCATTCCTTTTATGTGCATAAGATAACGCAAAAAATTCATTGTTTGTTTCAAACTGTGTAGACACCTGTCAAACTGTGTTGTGGTTGACAGAAAAAATATATCTAAATTTTCATTATGATGTATTTATTGATGTGTATAGAATTGTATTTCATTCCACATGAAGCAGCAACTTGCCAATAATGTTTCTAGGAAAGAGGAGCTTTTTCAAACAACATTTTAGACAATATATGATATTTCACAGAACTTTACGTGATTTATAGTGTAAAGTTGTATATTTTTTGACACATTCATACACATGATATTGAAAAAAATTTATAGTACTATTTCGAGGCTGTATTTGCAGATTGGGACCAAAACATCTTATTTTTTGTTTTGTTTCTTATTCACGTTCTTATTAGGCTTTTAACGGTTCAAAACATCCTTAAGACGCCGACTGCATTTGAAACCAGACTGACTGGGGTGAGAGGCAACCACGTGTTAAACCGTGCCTTCCTCTTAAAATCATACATTTGGATACTAATGAGATTTATTTACTTCATTGGGATCGATGATGGCTTTGGTTACGAGTGAACGTGTTTATGTTTAACCGTCAGTTTTTTCGCTTCAGCTGAATTTTTAAAACTTTTTGATATTTTCTAATCAACACAAACCTTTCAAAAGTGAAAAAAATACTGCCATCTTGCAACACAAATGCCCGTCCGTACCAAATTTAGAAACCTCCATTCATTAGGCATTAGCATCAATTTATACTTCAACTGTTGAGATTGTTTGACCGTATGATTGATAGTGATAGAAACTATGCCTGGTAACTTGTTTGAGGGAATGTTCACACGTTTTTATCAAGTCTAACCTGTGGTTACAGATGAGTATAACCTAAACTAATAGATTCAGAATGGAAATTAAAATATTTCAGTTTCAAGTTGGCAATAACGATTCGGGAAAATTGAAAGCAGGCGTCTGTGCTAGAGGTTACATTTTCCGACCAATTGGCTTGTCCTGGGATTCGGGATAAAATGGTTCAAATCAAGTAACTGGTCTTATCAATTTGAATTTGTTCTCTGAAAATACGACTTCAAGAAGCAAATGTTATTAATGCTTTCATCGGACAGTAAGGTTCGCTTTTTAGAACAGATATTTCCGGAGTTCGAAAAGATGCGCTCGCTATCAGTTGACGTCGGTTTGATCGATTTTAAGCCGCCAAAAATGATTTCAAGATTCGGGCTCAACTTACCATGTAGCTCAAAAAGTGACAGCTCTTTTGCAATTACTTTTGAAAAATCAATCATTGCCGAATCAGTCTGGGACGGGTTGGCATATTCCTTTATAGCCGATTCCAGTTCTTCACGCATGCTCGATGGTGTCGATCCTGAATCGTCATGCATACAGGACAATCCAGCATTCAACTCGGCAGCATCATCATCGGTCTGTCTTTGGCAGTCTTGCAACAATCGAACTCCCAGTTCCTTGATGAACTTAATCATTTGCGTTTTCGATGAGCTTTCCAGTTCTGCTGGCCCTTGCGTTGACAACGGAAGACCTTGAAGGAACTTCAGCGCTGTTATTATTTCCTTTTGGCGCCGTTCGTTGATTGCATCGAAGAGGTCGTTTCCAACTTTGTAGTTGCTTTTCTCAAGCTTCGAATACAAGAAACTCAAGCTGCCTTCCGCAGACAGTCATGTAGGATCTCGTCTTCCCAATGCTTCCGAAGCGAGTCTGATTGGCTGAAGAGCGTAGAGCTCCTGAAGGTTTTTTGCAACCTCGAAATCACTGTCCAACATAAGACCTGAAAGGCCTATTTCGGAAAGTGTCTCTTTGATGCAATCAAAACAGCGAGTGAAGTGCTCCAGCATCGTTTCAGTCGAGTTCCAACGACTCTTCGAATTCGTTTCAGACACTCTCCAAATCGCCTAGTGTACAAGTCTATAATTGAAATAAATTAGCTGTTTTCTTTAATATAAACATGAACATTCCAATATATTTACCCGAAGAACCAACTTCATCATCGTAGTTATCACTATCCGAATCGTCGCTATCTGAATCCTCATTTTCAATTGGTACCGGTGGCTGATGCTTGCACAGGACATCGCAAACCCCCAAGTGAATCGCATGGTTGTAACACTGCTGATGAAGGTAATTCGACAATCTTCCAAACTTCGTCATCGCTCGAGCTCCGTCAGTCGTTGATGCTACAATGTTTCCATCCTTAATACCGAATTTCCGGACCATATCCTTGACCATTTTTTCAGCAGGTAGTGATCAACAAATTTTGCCGAGACCCAAGTTGTAGAATGATCCGTCAGCGAAATGGGCATCCACTTTTAAGTAGCGCTTGTTGCTTAGACTTGTCCACTCGTCCAAAGTGAGACTAACCAGTTCACCGCTATCGATACGCTTCTCTATTTCATCCCGCGTTTGCTGCCGAGCGTATCCATAGTATTCGGCGTCCAGCTTCATGACAGATGTATTCGACGTTGGCAGAGAATATCCACGATCTACGATCGATTGTCTGATGAACTTGCTGTTGGTGATTGCATTGATCGAAAATCCGTCCTCTGCTGCCAGCCGAGCTAAAATTTCCGCCAGGGACTGACGTTTAACGAACTTGAGCATCGATACTTGTTTCGCTGGGACATTCGGTGTGGATGATTTAACTTTCGCAGCAGACTCACTAGGATTTGTGGGGGGTTTTGAATCGATGTCGTGTTTGTTTTTCATGTGCCGGAGCAAGCCACTGGTCGAAGAGAACGTGCACGACAAAATTCGCTCGCACTTCCGACATCGTGCTTTTTCTTTGTGATCCGCAATTCTAGCGAAGTGTTTCCAAATTTCAGCCATGCCTTTAAAATAATTGGATGTAAGGCTACATTAGCACAAATTTTGTATTACTACTTACTTTGATGTAACGGCAATCCGAAATTATTCAATGAACACAAAAGCAGTAATCATGAATGAAAACAATGTTATTAATGGAAATGACAGCTTGCGTCGTATTGGCGCACGCGTGTGTGTGTTAAATGTGTAGGCAAAAATGCGAATGCCTACTGAACCAACACAAAAGGAATGATGCATTTTCACGAATGATGTATAACATCGATGTAGGTACAGTAAATATGTATGCTGTATGGGTTATATTGAATACGCATAAACGGTACACTAAAATTTATTGGGAAGTATTAAAGCAAAAAAACATGTATGAAATGTGTGTCCCAGGAATCCCGGGATTTTCGGGACGGTCAAAAATCTTATCCCGGGATTAGGGAAATCCCGAATTTTTCAACATCCCGGGATTTTTTGTCCCAGGATATCCCGGGTTGGAACCTCTAGATCTCACGATTGTCATTATAAACATACGACGAATGTGTCTCTTCAACTGGCGTAGAGTATACCCTGGCCACATACATAACGCATTGAAAATAACCAGTTTTCAAATTATCATACACATTCCTTACCTCATCCCCACAAAATGTTACCTTTTTTATTGAGTGGCTCTCCGCTCTCCCCCCACAACAAAAGGCTCTTAATTGAGTCCCCTGGTAGTGGACACTGAGAACTCAGCTTTGGATGAAATTTGAATAAAACTAGAATAAAATGGCTGAGCATGTATTGCACGTATTTGGAGACATTTCGTTCTGTACAGCTCTGAATTAAAGGTCTTATCAGTGATGAAAACCTTGGTCTTCCTACTGCAGCTACAGATGTATTGCCAAATCATGTATTTACGTGCAAATTTATCTACAAACACAAACTTGAATTTGGCAGGAACATCTCGCCGAGCCGTAGCCCAGTGAAATTTTTGTCCCGGTAGCTGTTTGAAATTGGCCTTTACATAGGTTTCGACATCCATGAGGAGACAGCCATTGAATTTTGTTTGCACCTGATCATACAGTTTTCTGGCTCGGATTCTGGCCACATTGTTCGGCTTTTGATCCCTATTTGGTTGTCTACAGGCACGGAGACGAATCCATTGCACGGTACTGCGTGCGGCGCGAAACTTTTTGGCCAAATCGCGGTCTGAGATGTTGGGGTTTGCCTTACTGTTCTTGATGACTTTGTTCCGCAGTTGATGGTTTACAGTACCCGCCCGACGCTTGCTTTGAGGCTTGCGATCCGTCGACAAAGTTTCTCTGTACTTTTTCAAAACACGCCACACGGTATTTCGGGGAAAACCCAACACTTTAGCAAGTTTTGACCCAGACCACGAAGGGTTTTTCAAATGATTGCGCACAATTATTTTTCTTCTTTCTTCTTTCATGTTGTATTTCTCTGAAACACGTTCAAACTGCACCGCGAAAAAAAACTTCTGACGTTGTTATTGTTATAGAGAACACATAAGATCAGAGTTAAAGTTTACAAATCCGACCATTAGGGTTGCTGTAAGAATCAAAAATGTTTTCCAATACTAAATGGGCCACACCTTAAGTAAAGCTTTTCGACTAAGAAGACTGCTCACGCGTTTCAAAATTTCACACAATGAAGAAATTTCCTTCGCAATTTCTTCAATGTGAGCATTAAAGCCAGATATTTGAATGACTCTACTTTCATCACGGTGTTACCTCCCACATTTAAATTAAAAGGCTGGGAAGGAATTTTCGTGGTGATCTCAAAACCAAATATTCGGTTGTCTACAAGTTTAGTGAGAGTAAGTTATCACAAAAATAATCTTGGAGAGTTTGAAGATCTTCTTGCATACACTGGTAGGCAAAATAAAGTGCCCACCTAATCATTTTTGGAATTTCTCTCATTCATTTGGTTCAAATTAAAGTAAACACCCTGTTTTTTTACATCTTTTTTATTATATTCTTTTTAAGTTTCACTTATGGAATAATAATAATAAAAAAGATTTCGACTTGAAGAAAAAAAAAATCATTCGTGTTGAAAAAAAAACAGTGACAGAAAAAAGTGCCCACTTCATTTTGGCTCCTGGGAAGATAAATTTAAGTAAAATAAAAGCATTTCAATAATTTAGGTGCCCTCCTTTGGCCTTTAGGACCAGCTGCAGGCGCTTCGGCATACTCTCCACCAGGTTCTTTAGGTGCTGTAGATCAAACTCTTCCCAGGCGCGCTTATGGGTTGAATTAGTTGAATTTATTGGTTACACCAGTTTTGTCAACCCTGGCATCAAGAATCGCCTGAACAATCTCAATGGGGTTGAGGTCCGGGCTTTGTAGAGGCCATTTCAGCGGTTTGATCCGACAAAACCGGAAGAAAGAAATGGTTTTCTTGGTAGTATGCTTCGGGTCGTTGTCCTGCTGAAATACGAACTTCTCTTCAAGACTCGTCTGGATCAGCGAAACCTCCAGATTTTCTCGCAGGATGTTGATGTAGGAATCTGCCGTCATTATCCCGTCGATTTTTACGAGGCTACCCACTCCACTCCACGAAAAACACCCCCAGACCATCACATTTCCTCCTCCATGCTTCACCGTGCATTGGATGTGGCGTTTCTAAAGCTCCTCACCCGATCTTCACCACACACGAACCCGCCGTTTTCGATTAAAAAGCCCGAATTTTGATTCGTCCGTCCAAAAAACCGTTTTCCAGAACTCTACGGGCTTATCAGTATGCTCAATAGCAAACCTGAGCCGTTTGGCTTTGTTTGCCATGCTGATAAATGGGCGCTTCCGGGCAACTTTGCTATTTAGCCCCTATGCTACAAAACGGCGACGAACAGTTCGACCAGAAACTGATAGCTGAAGTGTTTCCTGGATCTCATGGACAGTTACTTTTGGGTTTTTCTTGCCTTCGCGCATGATCTTGGTGTCCATTCGTGTATCCCTTTTGCGCTTTCTGCATCTGCCTGGGCGATCGACCACTGATCCGAACGTATTTTGTTTCTGTAGAATTTTCTCAACCGCTGCCTTGCTAATACTGCACTTCTTAGCGACAGCCCGGTGCGATTCACCGTTTTGCACATCACGATCCACCAATTTTCGGATACAAAAGGGAATTGCTTTCGAAATCACTACGTTCTCCGAACTCTTTTTTTATTATTATTCCATAAGTGAAACTTGAAAAGAATATAATAAATAAGATATCAAAAAAGACTACAGTCTGCTTACTGTGTGTTTAATTTGAACCAAACAAATGAAAGGAGAGAAATTCAAAAAATGATGAGGTGGTCACTTTATTTTGCCTATCAGTGTACTTGTTATTTCTGAACCGTAAGAGTAGGAAATAATCGGTCCATACAACTAACCATACTATAAAGTAACAAATTCAAAAAATATATATCTGCTGCAAAGCATACACAATTGAAACTCTCAAATAAATCCTAAAACATAAAATTTACAAAAAAAAAATGGTGTTGTAGTAGTAATTTTATAATACCCAGACATTTTCATAATATTGCAGAACAACAGATTTATTATTTTTTAATACGCCACAAACATTGTGAGCCGAGCATTTTCGACGATACAAAATCACAGATGCTGTTCTTCCTGCAATCAAACATATGGGCAAATTTAACACGGGATTACCAATGGCAAAATAGAAAAATTACATGCTATAAAATATCAATTTATCATAACACCATTCATCAACCGCCGTAATCTCTTACCGAACTCCGGTTGCACCGTCACTTATGCAAAGCGGAACCCTCAAATCCCACTTGTTTCTGCCAGATCAAGTCGTACGCTACATGCTCGAAGAATGTAACATTCTGTTAAAAAGCAACATATTCATCCCGGCTGCCACTGAATTCCATTCGTATTCATGCTTCCTGAATCCGATGAATAAAAACACCAACTGGTGTCCTAACTATCGAACCCTCACCTTGCGCTCGGCCTGACTGACTGATGCTGACACTACCATATGATCCCGGTCACCCTACCCTGGGCCCGGAGGTAAATAGCAAAGTGCATTAACTCTGGTCTACGAACAATTGAATAGCGACATCTGATAAATTTTAGCCCTAATCTTTTACCTCTTGCCCATCACGAACTCACCGCTGCCTGGAGGGTGGAAAGAAAGTCCATTCCGGAATCGCTGATTAATTAGAATTTAATTTATTGAGTGGCACTCTTGCCGGCACCGGTCTGTGTCACCCTCGTTACTGCAGTGATCAAAAACGAAGATTGAATAAAAAGATCATCTTGCCACGGTAGAGCACCGCACCCTCCTATCCCTCCTCACCAGCCAATCTCCATTGTGTTATCGATTGTGTTTTGTTAAATTGATACCGGGGATTAAGTTGTACGTAGGGAGAACGCTTTTCTCGGGAAGGAAAATCGGTGCGAAAAATTTGTTTTACTTGCACTTTGACATGACGAGGGTTCTAAATTGCGGGCGTAAGTGGGCATAAATATTGACACAATCGAACATCGGGAGCGCAAATATTGTTTCGGGTGTGCTTGCGAGTTATTAGAAGAGACAATTGAAGGAAAAGACCTTAGGTGTGATTGTTGACTTGGTATTTTAACGTCAGTAACAGAGTTCAAGATCGAAAAAAAAAATATTAATAGTAAAGTTGCTTTTTGAAGCCTTTTTTAGTGAAGTCTTTGCTTACTTTAGCATATCGAGAGCGTCCTCGTCCAATATCTAGTTGAAAACATATATCCTCTCCACTTCATCAGCATCATGCAACCTAATAGACTTCCTGCCACCTATCTCCATACTGTATCACATGTGTTTCTCTCAGATCTACCTTCAATTTAACCACCTGTACCAATGACGTCCATCGACTAAAATGACACTGCTCAAGCCCAGAGCAAGAGAAATGAAAAATAAAATAACTGTGATATCCACCCCCCAGGCGACGCAACATGGCCGCAACTAAATAATGGCACCCAAGGGGACTTCACTTTATCCTCGCAATCGACCACCACATCTCTAAAGTTTCGTGTATCTGCGAGTTTCGACTCGATTGTGAATTGGACTCGCAGTAGGTCCACGAATTGATGCCTGGTGCGGTTTCCACAGGCATCAATTTGCACATTCAAACCGCAACCTACCGTTCTATTGCTACTGTACAGGTAGATATTGATATGCTAGGAGACCCGACAGAGTCGACAATAATCCGTATAACTTTTCCACTTGGCCAAACCCAGCACAATGAGAACGGTTCATCGTTCATCGTTGGAAGCACTAGGCCTACCTACTCATACGCATCATTGTTTGTCGTCACAGCGAATACCAGCTGAGAGAGAGAGAGAGAGAGGACCACAGTACAAATATCAAAATATTGAATCAAAATTTATGTATACAGGCGGGATTAGGTAGGATTACATTCTTATGATTTATGGGATCTCTTGCTCGTCGCCAGAGTGGTTGGTGCCAGTTCGGGAGGGATTTCGATCGGTGCTGCTCTCATGGTAGATGATGATGCTACGGCTGCTCTTATTCGGTTGGAGTTTGGTTCCATGTCAGATGATGGGAGTTGTTGTGGATTTTCCTGTGTTTGTGTGATACGGAGAAAGGCAGTGTATCAGGGAAATCGTGAGGTGGAGGAAGTGATCCGGTCGGATTATTTGTTTGATGGGGCTCTTGTTCCGGGTGGTTCTCAATATCTGCCGGCATGGGTCGAGAACGCGACTGTCTGAAATGACAAATTCGAGTTAGTTTTTATGATAGGACATAAATCAGGGAATGTGATTCCTGTGCAGAAGTGTCCTTTTGCTCGTTGCTCTGGGTTGGTCGGAAGCCCAGCGCCATCCGTATGAGTTCAGTTGGTGTTCTGTGCGACGGTGGCTGATCATGGCAGCAGGTGAGATTTCATGAACGATTTTATGTTCAACTGCCGGTGTTATTGCATTGTAAAATAATGGCTGCTCTGTAATGGAAGTGTACAATGCTCTGCGACGGTAACTTGTTTGAATTTTTATTTAAAAGAAAAGTGTACACAGGGCAATAATATTACTCTGAAGTATAATAACTTTTGGAATTGATTGTGAGTGGGGCATTTAATCACCATTTAATTTCAAACTTTTGAATGCGAGCGATAGGTTTTTTGGAGAATTATTGTTGAAAAATTTGATAAAAGGTTTTTTTTTCAACAATCTAATCTAATCTAATGTATACTAATACGAACACTGCCAGTTGATGAAAACATCTTGTAAAATGATTAATATGTTTCCATCATATCTCTTGTATATTTGATATATGTTTCGTATCATATATGTGTTGCATATATCAAAATGACCAGGTCTACTGTGTGGAATTTTAGGGGAAAGATGATTCACGAATAATCGGTTCTGTTTAAATTGGAGATTTAAAACGACGTTTTAGATTGGAAGAACGTTAACATCTCGTAACGTGCGTTCCTTTTTTGATATTTTGTTAAATATTGGTCGTTGTGAGCATCTAGCATAGAAAGGTTAAGCGATGCTTCTTTTAGTCATCGAACGGTTTGGTCAGGCGCACTAACTCCTGTCAATGCATTTAATGCTTTAGCGCCAATACTCGCTTTCTGAAAAGATAAGAAATTGGGCAAACAAAAATTGCTAAAACCATACCTCATACATACACTCACATAAACATACACATTTCAAAAACTCATAACCATGCGTAGTGTTTGTTCGGTTCGGTTTGTTCTTCCCTGTGATGCCAGATATACAGACATGTCTGTATTTATACAGATTGTCTAGAGTCATTGCAAAAAAAATTACAGATTAATACAGACTTTATCAATCGATAAGAAGTAAATGATCAAGAAACAATTGGATTTTTTTTCTGAGAAACTTCAAGAATGTTTTTGAGAGTCCAATTTTTATAAAAAATTGTCTGAAAATTTCTACACATTTTAGATGTTTCATGACCTTGTTTTCAAACTCCTTGAACATTCAAACTGACTTGAGAGAAATCGATCCTTATATTTTTATTTTTATTTTGAAAACTAGCGAATTTTTATGGAGCTTCGACATATCTTCTATACTGCATGAAAAGTTTTGAGTTTTTCAGTTACTAAGTTATCTTATGAAAAAATATTCTTCAGTAAAATTCCGTGAAAATTTAAGAAGCCTTTAGGAAAATTTAGAAAAATCAAGGAGTATGACTTTTGTTAAAAATGTAATGAACTTAATATTAATTTTGAGTAATTATGTAAAACTTCTTTCAAAGTTTCAGAAAGAAGTTCAGTAATAATTGAAAAAAAAATTCAAAGTCTAAAAAATTGAATACAATGAGCATTATCCATATAGAATCCATTAAAACTACATGAGGTCGTTTGAAGTTGAGTTACAGGAATATTTCAGTTGTTTGGCGATAATATTCATGTTAATTAGAATTATCAATACAACTGAACGTGTTCTACCATCTACTGAGAAGTCTGCTCTGATATTTAGGAGGTTATTAGATTGTTTGGCTACTAAACTACAAATCCAAGCATACCACCTTGATCTAACAGTTCCTGGAATTTATTCATAAAATTAAAAATACAAGATTATACATCAAAATCGATATTGGCCCCTTCAAAGTACTCCCCATCTCTGATTTTTCTCATGATCTCATCTCGGGTGCCGCGGATGCGTTCCGCGGAGCGATTTCTTGAGTCGACCAAATAAAAAAAAGTCCCAGGGAGCCAAACCTGGTGAATTTGGTGGTTGCTGAATGGTATTCGTTTCGTTTTTAGCCATATGTTGACGGATAATGATGGCATTGTGTGCCGGTGTGTTATTGTGCTGCAAGATTCACGAGTTGTTTGCCCACAAATCTTTTTTGCCCAATTACTTCACGCATACGTCTCACAATGCCCAAATAATATTCCTTGTTGACGGTCTGGCCTTATGGAAGCAATTCATGATTCACAACTTCCTTGTAATCCATGAAAATTGTGAGCATCGCCTTACTGTTAGACTGAAAACGACGTGGTTTTCTCGGCCGCGGCTCATTCGGTGCATGTCATTCACTCGCTTGATGTCTGGATTGCGTGCCATACTCTTAAATCTAGGTCTCGTCCTTAAAAATGATCCGTTTGATGAATGTTGAGTCCGATTTGGCCTTAAGAATTATGTCTTTTGTAATGTCAACGCGGTCAATTTTTTGCATGAAGTCAAGACTTTCGGCACCAGCTTTGCAGCGACACGTCTGAGGCCTTAGTCATCAATCAAAATATCTTGAACAAATCCAAATTTCCAACTCCTCTGCCATCTCTCTAATGGTCCATTTGCAGCCTACTTCTCTATTCATCGTTCATGGACTCACGGCCACTTCTGAATCGTTCGTGCCACTGTGTTTTCTTCAGAGTATCGTTGCCGAAACACTTTTCTAATATTTGCAGTGTCGTCGCGTTATTGAAACCGTTTTTAACGCAAAATTTAATACAAACTCGTTATTGTAAATTCAATTACGTTTTAAAAATTGTAAAAAATCGAGTACACATAGAATCGCAGATGTCCTCAATACGACGTAACTTTTACAAATGTCAAGCAATCAAGCTAAAAAAATTATAGAATGTCAATGACAGAGGTGAGAACCTACAATAGAAAAAATAAATCAGGTAACTGAGAGTGCCACACGGTGGTGATTCCGGGAATTTTTTGATGAAGGTGATACTTTTACGTTCAAAGGCAGCTTAATGAGAATTTGAAATAAATTCCTAGGATATTTAAGTTCCTCCGTAACGAAGGGTTTTGAGAATTTTCTATTAAGCATTTAGAAGTAAAAAATCTCCTTAAATTGTTGAGGTTGCGTTCCATAACTTAATTTTTTCTCTTGAACTTAAAGTTTCCAACATATTCTACCACGTTCAAAAATCACTCTGTTGTTGATCAACTGATTTCAGAGAAAGTGTCTGGAAAAACTAATTTCAAGTCTGTTGGAGATGCAGGTTTATTAGAGAAATAAAACGCTTCGGCAAAGTTTAGGTAAATAGTCACGATATTCAACATAGCCTTACGGCCTACATTCAATGATAGCGGAAGTGGAACGGCAAATCTCTTATTTGAAGTGTTGTCGTCATTTTCAACAACTTTCAAGCCTACCTTTGCCTTTTCGTTTACAACTGCATTGCGTTCGGTGTTGAAATAGTCTTTGATACCGTTCAAAGAATGAAAAATAAAAACATTTTGAGACATAAGCTTCTTACCTAACATTTACGAACCCCAGTACTTTAAAAGCATCAGAACATTGATACAACATTTCACCAAATATGTGTTAAAGCTATGTCCATTTAGAATCTGGAATAATAAAATCATCTGTATCTCGGTAACGGATTGACGAACAAATGAGTTTAATACTTCAAAACAAAGGAAATTCTCTTTATACTTTCATTTCAATACAAATCATTTCTCTTCGTTTCTAATGAAAATTCACCCTTTCTTCTTTATTCCTCCCATCAAACGCTGCACACCTCTGGAGTCAACTTCCTTGGCACATTTGTTCCACATTTTGGTCATCTGAGTCGTGTCCCGAGCCGTTTTTCCACTTTTCTTAAGCTTCCGCTTCATTATTGCCCAAAATCTCTCGATGGGTCGGAACTGCGGGCAGTTGGGTGGATTTATGTTTTTATCGATGAAATCTACGTTATTATCGCGGTACCACTGGATGACTTCCCGGCTGTAGTGGCAACTCGCCAAATCTGGCCAAAACTTCACGGGACCTTTATGGGTTTTAATGAAAGGTAGTACGCGATTTTTGAGGCATTCTTCCTTATACAGCTTCGAGTCTTATTCGTCACGAACACTTTGGTCTTTGCTTCGCAGCTGCATATCCCTTGCCAAATCATCAGTTTTTTTTTGGCAAATTTGTCCATAAAAGCAAACTTAAACTTCGCAGGAACATCTCCTCGTGCCGTCGCCATGTAGAATTGCTGGCCAGGAAGCTGTTCGAAATCCATTTTGACGTAGGTTTCATCGTCCATGAGCAAGCATCCTTGGTACTTCGTCAAAACCTGCTGGTACAATTTCCGAGCTCGAGTTTTGGTGACGAAACTTTGCTTCAACGTTCTCTTTGGTTGCTTGCTGGCTCGATAAAAACGATATTCTGCTCGAAAACGAATTCTTCGAACGGTACTGTGAGCAGCAGCATATTTTTGTGCGATTTAATTATCTGATAGTTCAGGGTTTGCTCTGACGGTTTTCAACACCTTCTGGTTCAGCTTGCGGTCATATGTTCCACTACGACGCTTACCTTGAGGCACTCGATCCACGCTCTTTCGCTCCTTGAAACGTTTGAGCACATCATACACGGTTGATTTGGCGATTTTCAACGGTTTTGCGATTCTTATTGCGGACCACGTTGGATTATCAACGTGGGTGTGCAGAATTTTTTCTTTCCTCTCGGCTTCCATCTGGAATAACTTTTGACTCACTGCACGAAACAATGTGAAATTTATACCACAGAAAGTGGGCGCCTAGTTAAACAAAAGACTGTAAAAGAATTCTTGCAGCGGTCACTTTCCGTGCCGCTGCAACACAATAAGTGATTCCGGATTCTAACTGGACAGAACTTTAACTTGAAGGGTCCAAGATTCTTAAAGAAAATAAGGAATTGTCCAGGAAATCTGTGGCGTGAAAGCGAACAATTTTACTTAAACACCAAAGTGGAGAATGGGGAATATTCGAAGGCCTTTGAAACCAGTTTACCAGGTTAATAAGAGTAAGAGGTATAATAAGAGTAAGAGTTTATCTTTTTTGCGAAATCAGTATTTGCAACATACCTGCTATTTTACAGAGGGAGTCCCATCCTTCTTCAAGCATTTTTGTTTGGCAAAATCTGGTATGCAGACAAATACAGTCATTTCTTAAAGATCCATACAGGCAATCTGAAAAACTATCATGAAACCCTTCTTCATCGTGGAATTATTTGTTTCTTTTCCTGCTTTAACAAATGCGCCCTGAACCAGAACACAATTGAGTTCACATGTTACTTTGGGTAACAAAATATTAGATAGTTGCAATTAGTTTTCTACTGAAGTGACAGACAAGATTAACAAAATGGAACGAACTCAGTAAAAAGTCTACTGCAGGCTGAAATGTCAGAAACAAGTTTGTTCCACTCTCTTTCATCAAGCAAAAGGTTCGCAAAATGAATCTGGACCTCCTTCTTGATGGAGAATCCACTCATTCTTTGTCACTGTCATAAATTGCGTAAAATCTGAATTGGTTATGCTTCCGGTGCCAGCTCCCTCATATTGGAATATTGCATGCCGTGATTCCATGGTCGGCTTTACAAAGCGCTTTTATGCTGACACAACCGGTTAACATGATAGCCCTTGGATGACATAGATTTAGTCGGTCTATCGCACTTGGTTTACTTTTAAAATTATACATTTATATACAACGTAATATTAGGCGTAGAACAGCAAAAAAATGAAACAACCAAAAACAAACATTCATTTGCGATCAAAGCATACTTTGATCTTTCGATGAAATGCATATCTATACAATAAAAAAGATTACGCATTCACCCTGCCCTTCGGTTCAGAAAGGGGTATGGGCGCGATTTGCTGGCTTGGTCACGGTAGATTTCATGTGGGAATAGGCTGCCACATCAATGTTCAAAAGAGCCTGAACAAAATGATCAGCTTGTAATGATCACTTGAAGATCGATAGGGAATCATTGCCTTGAAATTCCCAAATGTAACACGTAGTAAAATGTTTCTTGTCTTCTATAACTAAACGTGATGGAATGGAGTAAACGAGTGGAAACTCATCGGGAATGATCTGTCATATGCATCTTCCGAACCATTTTGAACGGCCGTTGTGAGAATATCACCATGAAAAGCTCACATGTGCATAGCATGTTACCAGTTACTAATGCTTCTCTCCATTCTCCTGTTCTCTTTTCTATCCCATGGCCGCGAGTGGTGCCTTATGACACATTGTGAGTCTCGAAATTAAAGTCAGCTCTTCAAAAGCAGAAACACCGAGACTATATGGACCCTACATTGAATCGCCTACAAGGGAGGTTGAAGCACTCCAAGATCAACAAAAGGAACATATTACGAAAAGGAGAAGTAAACAAAAGAGAACACCCAAAGAAAACACTCTTAACAAGAGTGGAGAAAATTAAAAAAACAAAAGAGACGAGTCTTTAGCAAACGGAACAACGTAATTCCAGAAAAGTGAGTCTAATAGCGGACCAGCGAAATATGGTGA
This sequence comes from Aedes koreicus, assembly GCA_024533555.2. NCBI lineage: Eukaryota > Metazoa > Arthropoda > Insecta > Diptera > Culicidae > Aedes > Aedes koreicus. Next base: position 42,913 of record JAHHFK020002017.1, on the reverse strand, counting down.
GGCCCAACCAGATATAACATTTATATACAATATATACATGCCAGGATTGATTATTTTTTAACTTGGAAGTGTGTTAACTTAACCGTTAAGGGGCTTATTGCGTGTGAAAGTAACCTCGGAATAGGCGTGACTCTCCAGACATTCTGAAATGGGTAACTGGATCTGCAATAGACCTAGCACTTTTAAATTCCCTGGTGAACGCTGCTTTCAATGGTCCCATAAAAAAACTATTGCAAACAGATTTCTTCCATAATACCACTGCCGGCCGGTGGGTGTTAGATTGCACACACACCCACACACTCACACAGACACTCTCTCGCACACATACACACACACACACACACACACACACACACACACACACACACACACACACACACACACACACACACACACACACATATATATATATATATATATATATATATATATATATATATATATATATATATATATATATATATATATATATATATATATATATATATATATATATATATATATATATATATATATATATATATATATATATATATATATATATACATATATATATATATATATATAGATATATATATATATATATATATATATATATATATATATATACAAACACACACACATACACAGACACAGACACGCGCGACGCACAAATAGGAATACGCATTCAATGGGGGCGATCCCGGGTAGTGGTTTACATCCATACCTCTCACGCCAAAGTCACGAGTTCGAATCTCATCACCCGACAAGTTACGTAAATGTCCAAAAGCGGTTTGACGGGAGATGAACCAGCCCAAGGCTGAAAATCTCGATAATCAAGAAACAAACAAAAAACGCGTTCAAGCACGGTGCATTTTAAATGTTCAATTGCAAAGTTAGCAAAACTATCTAGCTATTTGGATTTGATCTTCTTCATTTGAATTTGCAGCTATTTAAAATAAATTCTTCATCGTCTTTCTCTGTCGTGTTTAGTATAACACATTTCCTGTTATTGTAGACCTGTCAGATACCAAATGAAAACCTCCTTCATCTATTTATGTGGTAAAAACAGCGCAAAACATGTCATGATGATCTAAATGTGAAAATCTTCTTTCACTTGAACCGTACGAGTAAAAACCGGAAAATTTGAGCAAATCTTATTCATAGTGTATTGTTTACATCTGTCAAGTTTCATAGTTATTCTTACATTAGTTACAGTCATGTCGTCAAAACAAGAAATTGTCCGTGAAAGAATTTTGTGACATACAATAAAAATCCAAAGGCGTCCCACCGATGGATCGCCAAAAAGCTTGGAATTGCAAATAAAACTGTGTCTCGTTTGATAAGAACCTTCAAAGAGCGTCTGAGTGCCGAAGGAAGGAGAGGAGTGCTCGTAAAAGTGGTCCAATGGGCAGTAAAATGTCCAACAAAGTGTAACTATTAAGCTTAGTGACCTTGAACGCACGCACACTACAGCGCCATTTAGATCAAAGGAGTGCAAGTAAGAAGGAACATCTTTTGGAGAAAAACAAACCATCATTCCTCTGCATGTGCTAGAAAAAGAAAGGTGATTAAACGTCAAAAAGCCTAATAGTTCAAGAACCGTCCAAACATGTCAATTCGAGATGTAGGTAAAATGAAGATTGTTCTATGAAATCGTTAATTCGCTAAATTAGGTTCGATGGATAAAGTTTCATACACTTACATATTTTGAATGTTTCAATAGTCTCATGCGACTTGCTAACAAGTTATTGAATTTTCTTAGCAAGCAATCATCATGGTTACTTTTTCACCCGAATAAAACAATGTTTCACTAATGGATATGCGATCAGCATTTCTTATGGAATATTCAGATAGCGCTCAAACAGTTCACTTCATAAATGTCATCCATTTATATTTTTTCTAAATCTCTCCAAAGCCTACCTCGTACATAACATCGCTCTGATCTGGCTTGCTTTGCGATGTGATGTGATTTGATTTTGTACCCCTCGCTTCCAATTGTTATGTCATCCTACCAACTTGGAAAATTCCTAAAATCAGTCAGTCCCTATGTAGGTATATAGTACATAGTTCCCGGGTTCGAAGCAAGCACGTTTGACTCTTTTGTACTTTATTGAATTTGAATGAAAATGGTGTCTGTGCCTTGGCACGGAACGAAACTTGAGTGGTTCCCCAACCCAATGTATCCCCTCGTATCAGAATGGAGATGCACAGCAAAACATGGCGGCGATAGCGTCGACTACAACTCCGAGTCAATCCGATTCAATCACCGACGCCAAGAGTGGTTCTCGTTCAGCAAACAGATGGGGTGTGCTGTTGAACGGCTGGGAGCTTCATGTGGAGAAGTACAAATGATTTGAACTTGTAGCATTTGGATGATGCTCTCTGTTGTTCCCTTCCAAAGTTCAGAACGTGGTTTGGCTCCGGTTCCGATCTGTGCCGATTGCCGTATACACTTCAATTCCAATTAACATCGTCGTCGCTGTCGTCCTCCTTCTGAACCAGACTTGGTGTCTGCGCTCGTAGGTTTGTGTGTGTGAGTATGATGCTTTTTCCCCGATTCTCATTCTCGCTTTGATAGGATTTGGTGGAGTCGCCATTGAGCGGAGCAAGTACACCAGGGGTCACGGGTCTGATGGTCGAACCGAAAAAGGACTGCCATCAGCGTTTGTTCGGTCGTTTGAAATCGCAGGGACGGAAAAAGCTAAAGAACAAAAACGAGAAAGAGAAAATTAAACCAAAATGCAAAAGGATGATCCCGTATTAAAAATCTATTCAATTGAGAGTTCGCCAACGTTTCTCGCTGGATGGGTGTGTGTCTTTCTTAGTTTAAGGTCGAGCTGCGTTCGAGTGCCGGTTCTCTGTTGCTGCACCTAAGCCCATTCATATCGCACTGGATTCTTTCCGTCGGATGGTGGGTTCAATGTGGGTTGAACAACGGCTCTCAACCGAACAGTGATGAGACAGTCTAGTACCGACGGCTGGTTGGTGGCAGTGAAATTATCTCATTTATGTTTTGCCGAGCGAATCCATGCCGCTTTTATACATATGGCAGAATTTTGTAACTTCTGTCACTTTGATGATTTGTTGAGTACGGGATTAAGTGTAATGAAACTCTCCCGAGGGTGTGCGCACAATCCAATTATGTTGGGCTTGGTGTAACAATTGTAGATGGTGTTTTGAATGCAATGCATTGATCTTGTAGTTATTTGATGGAATTTATTAATAACCAAATAGTGTACCATGATAGTGGTGAACTAATGTCATCATTCGATGCTTTCGTCTATTACAGGTGTCAAGCTGGAACGGGAAACTGTACCGTCGACAAGGCGCATCGAAATCAGTGCCAGGCATGTCGACTGAAGAAGTGTCTTAATATGGGAATGAATAAAGATGGTGAGTATAGATGAAAAAATCGCATTATTTTATAGAAAAAATCAACACATTCGCTGGCTGGTAAAAACAGGCAAATCACAGTTTCATTAACTTTGTTTCATCGACTTTTTTCTATGCGTGGTTGAAACAATAAGTTGGGCTATTGTTAGGCGTTTCCTATGGTGAAATGCCTAACTTTAATTTACTGCAGTGCCTCCAAAATTTTGGCATGTGAAAGCTTTTAGTTTCTTAAGTTTTTGCCTTCAGAAATTTGAATTGGCGATGCAAATCGGTTGTGATGGTGATCATTTTGAGATTCAAGGGATCCATACTTAAATCCGACCCAACCTTTAAACCATAAATTTGCATTTCGTCTCAAAAATGTAATGCCAACCAACCTAACAATCTCGCAGTACAGCTAAATCAATATGAGGCAAATGACCATTTGGACTTAGGGAACGTCCATTAATTACGTCACGCAAAAATTGACTTTTTGTAACCCCCCCCCCCCCCCCCCCCCCCTTGTCACGTTTTTTGTATGGACCTTCAAATTTTTTTTGTATGGATCGTCACGTTTTCTCGAACCCTCCCTCCCCCCTACTGCGTGACATAATTAATGGACCTTCCCTTATTTTAATTCAAATGCCAATCAGAACTAGTTTATTTCTTACTTAAAACACAGCGTTTTGAATGCATTTCCACAGTAATAAATTTAAAACCTCCGTAACCAGTACATTTTTTGCAATAGTTTGATTTTGTGGCAAATACAATCATACCCTATAGACCAGGTGTTGCTTCGTATTTACGTCCTCATCGACCGAGATAAGGGAGAACCCTAGTCCCCAATCAGTTTTAGTTAAATTGTAACAAACAATTAAATGTACCAGAGATTATGTTAATTATGCGATGCTTAATATGCATGTAACACTCATCAAATTGAATGATTTACAAATGGACATCTTGAAATACTATGTTATATTTAAAATATTACATATTAATTTGTACTATCGGTTTGAAATTTATTATCCTCTAAGATAATGTTTGAACCTCTAACTCTGACTGAAAAAGATTTTGCTCACTAAATATAAGGTATCTGAGCTCAATAATGTTTGCAAAAAACTAAGCAATTGTATCTTTAATTAAGAAGTTAATATTCTATTTACCTTGAAAAATGCGTTAATGCATGTAACACCCTAAGAGAATACCCGAAGAATCTTGAAAATCCTAAATTTATCGAACTATGGTAGGATCTGATCCTTCTAATGAAATTTATGATTCAAGGATGCTGGTCACATAACGGAGGGTTCCGATAATTTGTTTATAAGAAATGTGGTCCTAAGTACTTGATTTGGCCATCAATGAACTCGTAATTGAATTTTCATGTGAAATAAGGTCCAAAACTGGTCACTTTTTCTGAGCTACCCGAAACATGTTCGCCTGTGCGTAATGTGTTCTTGGGTACTTGATACAACATTCACTGTATTAACTTTCGAATACTCAAGTGATTTGAGGTGTCGCATGCTCGGTTTTGATTGAAATCTGAAATTGGCATTCACCCTAAGGCAATGAACTGCAGCGATGAAAAAAAATCCGAATCTTGGGTAACAAAACGGTGTCAAACAGCAAGAATGTTGAAATATCTCACTGTCTTCTTAGAGCGAATGGCGAGCGAATTTTGAAGTCCAAAAGGACGTCCGATGTCGATTATTGACATCTTCATATCGTCTCCAATTCAAAAATACCCCTCTTATTGTCTCTAACCATCATGCAGTCATGAGATTTTTTTTATACGTTTTTAACCCCCAAATTTCTGACTAGTCTAAATGATATTAGCCAATAAATAATTTGTAACCGATGGAGTTGAAAGTTCATTTGAAGTTTTGCGATGAAAGTAATAATAATATCAATAAATGTGAATGTAACTGCGATGACCAAAAAATTATCATGTTCTATTATTTTTGAATTCTCGAGTGATCTAGAGTATCGCATGAGTAGTATTTGTACAAATCCTAAACTGGCCAATTCCTCTGGGGTACCCCGGAACGTATTCATATGTAAAGTGTCCTGGATACTTACAATAGCCACAATTGTACTTTTTTTTTGAATTCTCATGTGATTTGAACCGATTTCAAAAACATTCAATTGCGTTCAATGAGATCACTGTACAGTCCGTTTAACGTTTTTTTTCCACAGTCACATCCACAATTCTTAGTTAAAGGCTTTATTAGCCATTCCAGAGTATCCAATTATGTGTGGAAAAGAAACGCTTATTCTCCCGGGCAGCTGAACGAATTTACCGCCCGAAAAGACATTTGTCTGTATCTGGAAACGAACTCTGAATTGGAAATCCGACAAGTGTTCCGCCTACAGCTGAGCTCTTATGCCCTCAGCATTTTGTGTTCTCGTTCGGCAGCAGAATGGCATACTTGATACCCGTCACTAGTTCGTTGAACCTAGTATGGTTACTCCTACCCTTTACGAGCTCGTAGAGCTCGTCGACCTGCTTCTTTTCCTCCGCCATGTTAGACCTTCCAAGTTGCAGTCCTTATAAAGGCGTATTGCTGCTGGATTTCGGTGTGAACACCCAGATCCACAAACTCCTTAAGTTCTTGCTGCTCTCTTTGGGGCTTTCTACTGCCGGAGGCTGCGGCCTCCAGGTTCGGCACTGATGATCTCGACACTTTTCCACTTTTTGCGAACACGTTCGCTCATGCATCTATGTTGTCTATGCTATTCAGTTTTTTGTGGATTTTTTCTTTTTCTTCCTTTTTATTTTCTTCTCCGCTTTTCTCTACTCTGTTGGGTCCCCCCTCCGGGCTGCTATCACAACTCGTTGTGATAGTTGCCGCTCACGATACCATGGTTAACTTGGCAAGCAGGGAAGCCATGCTAGGGTTGACACGATCCTTCAATAGGGTCGGGTTCAGAGCTAGATTGGTGTAAGTCTGGAATATTACATCTGAACCTACTACTCACCAAATTGGGAGGCGGGTTTCAAACGTATCCGGAGATCTTCCAAGGTTTTACCGGGACGGGGTCAGTCATACCATTAACTCGCTTGCTTTTTCTGGAAGTCACCCTTCCTTATTGAGGAAGCAGAATAGCACGACTATCCAATCCGTCGATCCGTGCCATTTCCGTTATTTGAGGCCGTGATACCGTAATGAGGATCTCTGAGGACTGTCCAATCCCGCCACCCCGCTGCTTGCCAAAGGTTGCTTATCGATTCTTCGCAACCAATCTTTGCAGTTCGTTCAGCTATCCGCTGAGCCCCATCTAGTTTAGTGGGACTCAAAATGTATGTGTGTGTATGTTTGTCTGTGTGAAAATGTGTGTATAGGCGTGTTTTTTTTCAGGCATCTAGGAGTATAAAAATCTTCTAAAGACTGGCCTGTTGTGATGTGTTGTTCATGCTCGTGCCAATGTATAACAGATATGACGCTGTGTAGGATTCACTTGCGTGCCTACACACTAAAAAAACTCTTCTAGGTTCTCTTTTTCCTGAATTCCCCTCCGGTACCACCTTGCAGTATTACTTCGAAGGAGAGGTGAAATGTGCCACTTCATGCTCAGCCTTTTGGCTCTTATTACTAGCTAATTACTTCCTTTCTATTCGCCCTTTAACATTCTGCTTCAGTTGACTTCCAGCAATATCATGCATCGTGCCATCATGCCAAGCCCATTGGCTTCAGTTAGTTGTATTAGTAATGGGTGCCATTCAGCGACCCGGCCTGTTAGTAGCATTGCTTATTTCGGTCAACTATCGCCATTCAGCGTCCCCGGCGGCGGATTTATCCTACTCCAAAGAAGAGTTCCACAGCGGTGGAAGATCTTCCGTAACCGGTGCCATCCGAGCAGGTGCCATGTGCTATGTCGGTTCTGTGATTCTGGATGGAGGGTAACTTCCAGTTCACAGGCATCCGACTACAATTTGCCGGTGCTACTTATTATTATTATTTTATTTATTTATTCGTCAACAGATAAACATGTTTTTCCCAATGACAACTAGATAACACTAAATTACAAACAATAACTAACACGTACATCTTCGGAAACAACGCTTATTAACATCACGGGATACATTAAAATTAAACACGTTATAGCAGCTGTTGAAAACGCGACACATGCTTAGCACAGGTTCGTGTTTGCCGTAGTTGGTCCTTGAGTGCCGGTTTATAAAGAAAGATTGTAAACGTAGGTTTCGTCGTCGAGTGTTGATGTTCAAGAGACCAAGTAAAGTGGAACAGTCTATGTTTCCCTTCACGATCTATTCAATCTAGTCTGCGGCGGTAGAGTTAGTCTACTCCAACGGATATATTCCCCGACGGTGGAGGTTTTCCCGAAACCGTTGCCTTGATTTCGATCGGTCAGGTGCTAAGGTTTCTCCTACAATTCCGGTTGATGAATAACTTCCGGTTTGCAGGCGCCCCGACGACCTATCATCGATGCTACGCACGCTCGAACTATTTGAGTTACTTCCTGACGGTGGATCCAGCCTACTCCGTCAGGGAGTTCCCCGGCGTAGAAAGCGTAGGTTGTACTTCAAGTTTTCACACACAACTCGAACTTTCTCTTCACTAAACCGCTAGTAAGCCATTTTGCTCTCCAGCTTTTCGCGCTCTACTCGGATAGTCACCGGTGGCGGACCTACCCTACTCCGTCAGAGAGTTCTCCGGTGTAGAAGTTCTTCCGAAAACGGACCGTGAGCCATGTTGCGCTTCAACTTTTCGCGCACGACTTGGACTGTCTCGTCAGAAAACCATCCATTTTTCTCATGCAAGACCACACTTGACACTTAAAACTCACCCTTGAAACTTGGAAATGGCTTACGGATGGCTGCCAGACCTTGCGCCGCATGGCGCTTCCGCCGTAGTTCGTTTAGCCGTTAATGGGAGTTTAATTTTCCAGGATGTACCGCGGGGAGACGATTTACCTTCACACCCCTCTGACACCCATGTGTATAGGTGTGTAGGTGTGTTTGTGTGTACGTACGTGTATGTTTGTGATACTATAAAGTAAGGCGTGAACCGATTTGAATGAAACAAACGCTAAACGGATTGTATAGTGGTCTCATTTTGGAATCGGTTCACTGGTTTCCAAAACATCTCAGGAACGCGTTCCGGAGAATACGGAAGGTTTACGTATAATTGCCCTAGCTGCACACTTGTTGCAAACTTGTTAAAGCAACTTCAATTCAAATCAAATAGGCCACATTCAAGTTGCTGCACCCAAGGATTATAGATTGGAGTTGCCGGGTGGCCTTAATCACGTTGAACTCATCATGCGGCACCGCAAATCATATGAGAATTTAATAATAAAATCAATATTAGTTCTACTATTTTTCACTGTCTAGGACCAAATTGGCCACACCCAGGTGTATTCCGGGTACCAAACGGGCAGTGGCCAATTTCTGATACAAACCAAAACTCACCATGTGACACTTCAAATCACGTGATAATTCAAAAAGAAGCAAAATTGTGGTTATATCAAGTATCCAGTATGACATTAGTTACCTCGGGACATGTTCCGGAGTACCCCAGCGTAATTGGCTAACTTCGGATTTGAACTAAATCCCAGCATGAGATACTTTAAATCACATCAGGATTCGAAAATTAGTACAATGCGGGTTGTAATAAGAGCCAACGCTCACATTGGGTACATTCGGACATGTTGCGGGTACCCTAAGGGACGCGGCCAGTTGTGGACTAGGAACAAAACCCTTCTTGCGACACCTCAGATGACATGGGAAGTTGAGAAGAACCGTGGAAGTTTGACATCATTTTGAAATTCAAATTCGTTCCCATCGGTGTTTAACAAATATGTTAAATACTAGGCTGCCTGAAAAATTCCTTTAATTTCCTACAGATGATGTTGGTAATCGCCAATGTGAACCTTTATCTATGAGTATCGACCTAAAAGGAGAGTATGTTGAGAAATAAAACCGAATTGAAAAAAAAATGTTTTCGTGTTTGATATTAAAGAGACTTTTCTGGCAACCTAGTATACATAAATATGGGTGTTTTCGGAAAGGGAATGATGTGAAGATTCCAATAATAGATATCCGACGCAAGCTTGGTTATTTTCAGCTCGGGGGATAATGTTCAGAACCTGAAAATTGATGTTTAACCCTATTTTGAAATGCAGTATGGCAGCCATCGGTGTTAGATAAACATGCTGAATATGAAACAATATTGATATTTTTGGAATAGAGATGATGTGAAGATTACGACAGTCAATATCCGACGCCATGTAGGATTTCAAAATTGATTCTAAAACGTCAGTTACATATGATATAGTATGACATAATATGACATAATATGACAATGTGTAGAAGCACAAAAATTGATGCAAGACATAATTGTGAAATCCTAAATGGCTGTTATTGATGTTAGAAAAATATGTTAATATGAAACATTATGGGTAGTTGTGGTTATATGAAGTGCCCAAGAACGGATTGGGCACATGCTGATATGTTACAGATAGTTCAGAGGAAGTGGCCAGTTTAGGACTTGAACCATTCAATAACGAGTTCGTTGATGGCCAAATCAAGAGCTAAGGACCACATTTCTCATATGTGGGCAAGTTTTCGGAAACCTCCGTGATGTGGTCAGTGACAGTGAATCATATCATACATTGATTTTAATACGAAGGATCAGATCTCACCATAGGTGAATAAATGCGGTTTTTTTTAAGGTTCATAAATCACTATTAAAAAAAAAACAAATAAAATTGATTACAACGTGTGACATGTGGTTTAAATTCGGATCTTTAGTCTATATTCGCAAATAAAAATCCAGAAATCGCTATTGAATTAATACTTATATTGAAACCTTATGCTTCAATAATAACCACGTTCCTTAGTGGAAATTAAATTTTACTTTAGTTCCTGTAACGCTTGCATTAAAAAAATGGACTTTTTTCGGATGGTGATAAAATAAAACTAGGACAGATAATTGCTTTTGATAAATTTCCCATCGAAGGTAATTATTTCAGCTTACTTGAAAAAATATTACAAGCCCCTGCGAGCGGCCTTCCGGCAGTTAACCGGAACATTCGCCATGGCGGACGAAAACATGCGTGTAGGCATGTTTTTGAGTTCTTTCTTCGTTTTATTTATCAATTCCTCCTCAGTTTTCGCGACAAAATTGATGGAGTAGATCTTACGCTTCAGGTTGGCCCAGAAATTCTCGATGGGACGCAGCTGGGGGACGTTGGGCGAGTTTGCCGACTTGGCTAACACATCGATATTCAGCTGCTTCATCTCCTTCAACGATTGCTCCGAATAGTGGGCCGACGCCAGATCCGGCTAGAACACCGCGTCTTCGCCCTTATGGTATTTCTTGATGAACGACGCAACTTCCGGCAGGCCTTTCGTACTATAAATTTCCCCGTTCACGGCCAGTCCGGAGCGAAAGAAGAGCGGCTTTGACATCCCCTTCTCGCTGATTGTCAGCCACAGCAGAACCTTCTTGAGGAACTTGGTGTGTGAAATGAACTTCACCTTGGAGCTCACTTCCTTCGTAGGGGAAGTAAAATACGAAGTGCCCTGCAAGTCGTTGCCATCCAGGGTGATATAGGTCTCGTCGTCCATCACCACCGCCACATCGCGATTCACCGGGAAAATCGAGTTGACCATCTTATTCAGCCGCTTCCGCTGCGTCATTGCTTGCAGCTCCGAAACCAGTGGACGCGACTTCCGCTTTCTGACATGTATGTTCATGTTCGCCAGGTACTTTTTCACTGTTTGGCCAGTTAACCGACCTCCCGGCCAAGCGCACGCAGCGATGTAGCCGGTCTTCCTTGTCGCTCAGGGTCGTCGGTCGTCCGGAACCGGGCTTTCTTTCGATGCTCTGATTGTTGTCTAATAGTGCCCAGATGTTTTAGATGCCGGAACGGGCGTCCACAAAGTGTCGCACGATGTCCGTTTTCGACGCGGCGGTGTGCAGTTCTTTGAACGCGCACACTTTTGAACGGAGTTGCTTCACTGTTTTTGCCATCACGGTCAGAGTTTATTTATTTATTTATTTATTTATTTATTCGTCAACAGATAAAAATGTTTATCCCAATGACAACTAGATAAAACTTAATTACATACAATAACTAACACATACATCTTCGGAAACAACGCTTATTAACATCACGGGATACATTAAAATTAAACACGTTATAACAGCTGTTGAAAACGCGACACATGCTTAGCACAGGTTCGTGTTTGCCGTAGTTGGTCCTTGAGTGCCGGTTTATAAAGAAAGATTGTAAACGTAGGTTTCGTCGTCGAGTGTTGATGTTCAAGAGACCAAGTAAAGTTGAAATAAATAAATAAATAAATAAACGCGCACACTTTTGAACGGAGTTGCTTCACTGTTTTTGCCATCACGGTCAGAGTTCGACTGATAGAGCTGTCAAATTTTATCTGCCGGCTCATGGGTTACCATGATTGATGCTGCATTGGAGTTTCGTCAGTGCGGGTGAAGTTAAACCCATGAAAAATCAGCAATTTTTGTCAATTTTTTTTAATGCGAACGTTAGTAAATAGTGTAATCCCTTGATTTATTACTGAACCCACCACTATTGGTGCGAACGAACGAATTTGCCAAGAAAAATAATTGTTTTAATTAGTTTTTTAAGGAAATGTTTAAAGTAAAATTTGTTCAGTTACATCGCATGAAAAACCCATGCCTCAAGTATGGGTATTTACTCCACTAAAGGCTCACCATATTTAAGGAATGGAGCAACGAGCATGTTTCAAAAAAATTCCTTTAGACAGATGAAGTAATCTCTTGAACATATAAAATTTTCTAATAGAAACAAAAATTAAAGATACCCATATAAACGATAAAAGGATCCATGGGAAATGCTCGAGTAATTTTATCTGTCTGAAACCACCTGTAAAAAATCATGTTACTAGGCTAGGGTAGTATATAGTGTAATTAATAGACGATTTCCCTACTCTATTTACTTTGTAGCATAATTTTCACATTCTGCAAATGAATAACTAAAGACATAACAAAGAAGTGCTGATTTGCATGTAAATGCCAGACTTATTGACATATCACGTATCATGATACAAGTAATTGACCCCGGAAAACCAGAAAATCATTTTCTTTTTATGTTCTTCTATGTATTTATTATATGAAACCTTGTATATTAGGCTACATGATTATTCAAATACTGCAAATTAACGATTCAAATATCGACGACAAACTTTGAAGGTTTTTATTATGAAAAGGCACAATGCTTCTGTAAATCGCTTTTATCGGTAAACACGATAAAATCAAACTTGTAAAGATGAACCAGCTGAGAGCTGAAAATCTTTCTAACGGGTGTTCAATAAAAAAATGAGAATGTTTTCAGTCATATAGCGAAAAAAAATCTTTTTTCAACGAATTCAGTATTTTTTATTGAAAACATAATGTTTATTCTTCAAAAAACGTCAATGAATATTGGAGCAGAGGCCTGGTCAGTCGTACGACGTGACTTAATCGTGATGCTCTCACAAGAGCGCTGGACGGCACTGACGTCGATCTTCCGGATACAATTTTGGATCCTCGTGGTCAACTGCTTCGTATCCTTGGCCCGCCAATTATGTTTGTTCACTAGGGCACTGAGGGAGCCGAAAGAATCCTCAATGGGACGGCACTGGGGCAAGTTGGTCGGGTTCCTTTCTTTCGGCACGTACGGTATCTTTTTCTGCCCAAGATACTCCAGCGTCTTCTTGGCGCAATGGGAAGACGCCTTGTCCGGCCAGAAGAAGTACTTCTTATCCGCATGATGCTCCTTTAAGAACGGAAGAAGAATTTTCTCAAGACATTCCTCCTGGTACACTTGTTGAATGATGGTCAGACCGCTCGGCTTGAACCACGGCTTTGAAATCCCTCTACCCGATATGGCGATGTTCAGCATAACTTTTTTTCAAATTTGTATGTATGTAATGTATGTATGTAAAAGATACCACTCATCGTTGCAGGCACAGCCATAAGACAGTGGATCGTCCTCTACGAATGGTTTGATCAAGTTCGACAACTGCCTGTATTCAATTTAACACTGTCTTGAAGGGCCAAAAACGGATGGGCGGACTCGTAAGCAGAGACACTTACGCGTAATCCGCGGGATAATGAGAATCTCCTTCAAATGCTAGAATCCTACAACCTAATGTCGAACAAGCCATCAAACGTGAGGACTTCCCAATGAGTGGGTAGAAGAGCTCGCCATCAATTCACGAATTGTTAATGACAGGGAGTTGGCAATTCCACTCTTCCCATCCAAATCGCTTCAATCCGGTGCTCTGATGGTCCCTTCCCAACCCTTTTTATTTGATGTATAATATAGTGATGTTCATATAATAATGTAGAGTATTTTTCTTTGTAATAATAATCTTACCTTCCCTGGTCTACCTGGTTGTAAATAATATAATATGATGAAATAACTGAAACAATGATAGACATATGAAAATTATATGCTGCTTGGTGCCTCATTACAGCTCAATCATTGGTAGTTGAATGTAACTCCGGAATGTGAAACCTTTTTTGCCAAACCATTTCGTAATTAAATGAAGTATAAACATGCATTATGGCCTTTAAGTTTATATTAAATAATAAAAAATATGTACGTATTTATAACATATGGGTCATAATCAGCAGAATTGAAAAGCATTTATTAATTTTAATAATATCCAATGATCTAATTTAATAGACAAGAACCTTGAGCTACAATGACAAAAAAATAGCTATACTATCTGGAACAAACTTCCTTGTACCCTTGAAGCAGATAAAATTTAATTATTATTATTATTATTATTAATAATAATTTCAATATGTTTTTAATAATATACAATGATGAAAATAATACGATGTTGCAATAAAATACTAAATAATGTATATATATATATATAATTATAAAATGCAGCCATTTGCCTCTTCGGCAGCGATGTTAGTTGCTTTAAACTCTGAAATAACGGAAATTTTCAATGTGATATAATGAAACATAGTTGATCTCCTGGCAGCCGTTTTGCTAGGAAAATGTAAGCAAACAATAAGGCGAAATAAATTCCCTATGAATATGATTATTGCCTAAAAACGTAAGCTTAATAAATCTGAAATAAAAAGAAATAAAAATTAAAACAAGAGGAAATTTGATTTATCCGCTAACTTTTGTTTCCCACTGGGCCCATAAATGATTCTTTATGCCTGTCTAATAGAAGATGTAGGATCAATGTTAGGTTTTGTATTTTTAATTGTCTTATGATAAAGAAGGGAAAAAATTGCATTAAAAACCATCGTATGTTTTCATATACATAGCGTGAGTTAGGTTGGCTTAGACTCACAACGATGCATAAATGCGAAGCTGAAAATAGCATTAAAAATATTGTGAAGGTTTTGTGATAATATAAAATTATAATAACCATTACACTTGTTATGTCTGCAGATTGTCCTGCTACAATTGTAAACGGACTTGCATTATCATAGCCACAAGCGGAAAAATAATCTTAAATTCTTATACCTGAAATTAGCACTGAATTTATTATTATCTGAAATTAGCACCGTCAGACCGTATTAAGAATACTTCCATTTTTCGTGGCAGGGTAAGATTTCAGCATACTACCTTACCGGGTCGCGCTGCCGATGCCAGGACAGACCGCACCTCCTTGGTGGACACAGACGCTCGGCACGCACCTCCTCAATCTAGTTGAAGTCAGAAGGACAACAGTGCCCAGGCTGCACTACCAGCTAAGTACGCAACCCTTAGCTGGCGGTCTTTGTCATCTCTTGACCCGTGGAAGCATGAGGTAGGAACTTGTGAGGATCAGGGCTATGTTGCGGGGACGCACGCTCCCTGCCCATTGTCGACTCACCATTTTGCAGCCCAGCATAACTTTTTTTTAAATTTATGCTTAAACTTTTATTTTACTTCGTGTGGCTGACTTGTCGCCGGAATAGTAGCTGTCATTTCCTGGAATGTGGGTCTTCGAGAGAGGAAAGTAACTTTCGTCGTCAGGCAGGAACGACGTCCCGCGGTAGTTCTTCGTCATCCACCGGCACTGCGATTTCACGGTCGCTATCTGCTCGTTCTTGTACTTCGGGGACGGAGTCTTCTTTCGACAGATGATGTCCTCCACCTTGAGGTTTCGGTGAATCAAGGTATGGGAGTAGTGATATTTTCGGCTGGCGTCACGCAAACTCGTTCCGTCCTTGTTGTCGAACAGCTTTTTCAACGCTTCCTTCTTCTTCTTCGTCATTATATTCGCCGAACGGCCGCTTCCGGCCTTCCACTCCACGCTCAGGGATGCCAGGATGCGGTAAACTGTACTCACGGGCACGT
Source organism: Aedes koreicus (assembly GCA_024533555.2). Lineage (NCBI taxonomy): Eukaryota > Metazoa > Arthropoda > Insecta > Diptera > Culicidae > Aedes > Aedes koreicus. The sequence goes on along the minus strand of JAHHFK020002017.1, from coordinate 27,241 downwards.
TTTCGTCTCGAAATTGGTCTACCGTAAACTTTTTTTCACGATGACCATGCGTTTCGTAAAACCGTACAACTGACAGCACCCGACCGAAAAGAAACATGCCACCCATTTCTAGGGAGTCCAGAGAGCAATTCTCTTGGAGAGAAAAAGATTTACGCTCTTTACTTTAATTATTAAATTCTCCTTTTTTATGGAATACCCGTTAGAAGAAAAATAAAATCCACTTGTGAGACTTCATGGGCGTCAATGAGTAAAATTGTATAAGCGTATGTTATACTTTTTCAGCAAATCTTCTATATATATAAAACAGAGTGGCATACGTAAGACCGCGCATAACTCGAGAACGGATCGTCCGATTAAAGTTGCCTTTTTTTTTTTGTTCTGTTCGGCTACGTCCAAGGAACATTTATGAAAAGAGAAAGTTGGACAAATTTATGGGAAAATTGAAAACATCCAAAATGATAGGTTATCAATACATCGAGTTATCCTTGACATGGATCGAAGATGACGTTGGTAGTACACCTGACATTGCGCAATTTCACAGGTTTTCTTATTGCTCTGCTGTTGATACAGTTGATGCTGCATTTCAATTACTTTTTGAACATAAATTATTAGGCTTTGAATGAGGTATATTATTCGTGAACGATCACTCAAGTGATACTCAGCGTGACTTCGATAATTTTGGAGATATTTGAGCAATCAGTGAGATACTGCATTCAATTTGGTAGTCATGATATGTCGGAACTGTCATAAAATCCAAACAATCCGAATGTGTATTTCGGTCTTTTTGCACTATTTCTCGACTTTTCTACGCACACGATGAAATCAGCGGATGAAATCAATGCTTGCTTTAAGCTTTCGTATATGTGGCGATATGTAAAGAAGCTTCAGTTGACGAAAAATATGCGATCCGTCTGCCGAGATTTTCTCGAATCAATTGTTGGCGATTGACAATGGAGAAGTACCAGTTGACGTTTCCACAGGATTGATTTCGTTCCCGCCGAATTTCTGTCATTTCACAACGACGAAAGAGGAACTCATTACGAGTGTTTTCCCAAACATCGTCCAGAATTATGAGAACCACGATTGGTTGAGTGCATGTGCGATTTTGGCAGCGAAAAATAAGGATGTCGATGTTGAATTTCGTAATCTGTTTTCAATCGCGAATGAGCGATAAAAAAAATGAGGTGACAAACAAGCCAAGCCTGGCTTAAAGTTACTTAAAAAAAACAACAACATTAAATAATGAGTACAAAGTAAGGATAGAAGGCACCCTGAGGTGAATTTAGGGAATTGAATTCACTAATCCAGTTTTGTGTGAGGCGATAAATGAATCAATTCTAATTTTTCATTAAATTAATGAAATAATTCCCTAAATTTTCGTAAATTATACATCGTGAACTCAAGTACATAATCGAGAAGTTCAAGGCTTTTAAGATTTTTCCATCTGAAAATCATGAAAACGTGGACCAATTCACTGCCTCGACATTGGTTTTGTTGCCGTGTATCTAAAATATATCCCCTCAATCATCAAGATCACTATGTGAAACATTAATTATGATACTCCAATTGTCCTAACTAGCTGGTTTGGGGACACCGTGGCTATCGTTTTGTCTATCATGTTCTTTTTGTTCGTATATCAATTTGTATTCTCGTTTTCACGAATATTTTCTAGTTTTTCTAGTACCTGTCGTTCAACATTTCTAATGTAATAAATTTCTCATTCGAGGCTACAGGTTGGGTCTAACATCTCTGAGGATGATTAAATCATTCCTTTGTAAAACATTTCTATTACAATTCTGCTTACATTCAAGTTGAGCACTCGATTCTGCAGCCTTCTGTTCCAAGTCAGTACTACTAAGTCTGTTCACAGTTCGAAAAAGTAGTGTGAATTTTTGTTCAATATCATGCACATAAATGGAGCGTCACAAAACATCCACATTTAAATTATAAATCGTGCAAAGTTCTGGGACATTCCATACATTTTCGATAATGTTGTATGCAAAAGCTCGACTTTGTAAGAACTATTTTATACAAGTTGCTGCTTAGTGTGGAATGAAATACAATTTCACAGGCTATGATATTTACATCACAATGAAGATTCAGATTTTTTTTCTGTGTACCAGTAAGTCACAGATGATATAGATCTATCTGTCAAAAGATAAGCCTTTTCTAGTGGAATTTAAAGTGATTTGCGTAAACCCGTGATAGTTTGAAAATAAAAATAAAAATTATTAGTTTTTTTTTAAAGTGAACAAGTAAAGTTTAAATTTTCATAGTTTTCCACTATTTCTTTGCGTTTAACATTTACATGAGCGATTAAACCTCGCATAATTTCAGCCGTTTGTCAATCTTAGAGGATATGAAATTCACAATATTAATCCGAAAATCCAAAAAGGCTCATTTATAATATAATTTAAGATTATAACCATGCTTGTATAAAATTCTGGTTCATAATTGAAACAATTCATTTGCTAACTAATTTTTTTGTGTTCAAAAACCTTTCAATAACTGTAAACAAATCATGATAAGTTTGTTTTTGCTTTGTTAATAATATACTCCGGTATAGTAAATTTTAAAAATAATAGTAAATTTCTAAACTTGATTTTTTTTTATTATAACGACTGCGAAGTCAGGGAAACTCAAGAAATGGATTATGCGTTATCTAGTTTAAGGCCCTAAAAACTTTAATGCTTCTTCTTTGGATATGCTTATTAACTTTCTGAAGCAAGTGTTTTGCCGGCTCTTAATGTAGTGTTTGAAATGCACTTCTAGAGTTGTTACTTGAGAACATTTGATGCCAATGTATTCGTATAGTATGTCGCAAGCACAATGCTATTCTACCAGTAGATCTTCAGGAAAGTAGAGATTTTTTTAAGAAATGCAACCCATCTCCTCTAGCTTGATAGTATCGTTCTCTTACTGACATAATAGACTTTCTCAGATGCAATTAACAATAATAAATACATAATGCCCGATTTTACCAAGTTAGTTTGAATTGGACATTTTCAATAACTTTTTTTATTTCTCAAAATACTATTTTCAACTACCAATATCATCGAATAGCAAAAGTTTTCATTTGTCTTTGTTTGTTGTTGCTCATTTAATTCCAGCAATCCATGAGCCACGAATAAAGCCCACCAACTTAGCATCTGTATGTCTGCTGCCCTTCTGTCCTACTACCCAATGTATGTATTGATCGGTGAACCCACGGTTTACCTTGAAATGTTATTTATAAATAATTTTGATACGCCATAATGCTTCCAGTGATTACCTTTGCCGCATAAAAATGTCCGATTATCACACGCCTTACGACACTTACCGTTTCGGGAAAAATCTTCTTCGACTCTCCACGGTGCTCGACAATAAGATTTTAAGCACTTCAAATTTGATTACAACTCCCTTCTACATCCCACTCCCTGAGAAGCAGTCCTCGCTTTTCTCCATCTATCTGTCTCATGAATAATGATAAAAATCCGATCCAGAAGCATCAGCGCAAAAGCAGCTTGTCTCAACATCATTATTTTCAATTTTCCCACATCACGATCACACGAATCCGCCCAACTCCGAGTGCGACTCGAGCTGGTTTGTTGTTTGTAAATTTTCCTAACCTAAAGGCATTTTCACAGCCAGAGCAAAGTGCTATTTGCCTAACGAGTGACAACTTTTCTGCATCCGATTTTATCGTTCACTGTGGAACAACAATTACAAGTAGGGCACAGAACTGGAAAAAATGTAATTTTACAACCAACGCGCAATCATCACAGCAGTAACGAATTGCTCTTGCTCTTGGCACCTCATTTCCCAGGGTTCATCGAATGAATTTATGTTTCATCAAAAACACATCCAGAACCTCCCACTTCCGACGGTGGGACGCCCATAACGGACCATCTCGAAGTGGGCCTGGACCGTGTGCATGTGTTTGAATGTATGTGCGAGCGCGCCCACTGTGCATATCCGAATCCACCCACCCAATTTGAGAAACATATTTTGTTTGATGGGAGTTCGGTTGTGTGGCCTGATTCGAGGTCTTCACTGAAAAAAAAAAAATCTTTCTCGTTCCGTATAACGATTGTCCTTAGATTGGTGAAAGACACTTCAGCAGATAAAGGACGCAGGGTCTCACGGTTTGCGAGAGGGGTGGCCTGGATAGCATGAAACAAAACACGTGCCGCGGGAAATTACATTTTCTATTTTGTGGCGAAAACAGACACCAAAAGAATGCTGAGCGCTGTCGCTTCAGTGCGGGAAAAAAACTGTCTCACCGGGTTGCTCGGTACCACCTGGAGCGATGACAGCAGCGTAGAGAAAAGGTTATGGCCTGTTTCTGGCCCTACTAGTCAGTTGGTGGCAAATTGTTCTTGGTTACATTTTTGCATGCAAACCGATGTTGGTGGTGCAATATGTGTGACCAAGGGATCTGGCGATAACTCGTTTTTCAAACAAGAAAGGAAAATAAAAGCATTTTTGTTTTGAGGTTGTGGACTAATTTTGTTTAGAAAACGGGGATTCAGTCCAAAGTGGATCCAACTAAAGGAGCATTAGAATCGGAACATAGTTCATGTGATAATAATCTTATTTCAAATTGACGTGGTGCTTGAAATTTAAAATGGTTCATCCTATGATTTAATTTGAATCGTATAAGTAAAGGCTCTTTGAAATCAAATACGTACTGTTTCCATGAGATCTTTTGTTCACGAGCGGTCAGTGGTTTTATGCTATTATTTAATGTTTTTTTTTTCATTCCATGGCATTTTAATGGCTTGAAATTAAGGTTAAGACTTCATATCAGAAGTAAAAGTTTAGAAAAATAGGTAATAAATGAGCTTAACAGCAATAAAAATATATATAACTGTAGTTTTATTGGGTAGATTATCTGATGACTTGCATTGATAATGCGTTCAATGGTTTCAAGTAAATATGTTTTTTATTGTATGGTTTTTACGATCGTTTAAAACAACAAATGCAAAAGAAAGTATATAAATTTTAAAGTAATAGAAATTTTCAAGTTGCTATTCATCGGAAGTGTCTGCCATTGCGATTTGTTTTCTAACTTCCAGCAGATATAGGAAAACAAAAAATATAAGATTTAAATCGAATCAAAGCTATCGAAAATTAAAAAAGGGTCAAGGGTTCAATTACAGGTAAATTTCGACAAAATGTACATTTCAATTTAAAAAATGTAAGTCTGCTATATCGAAGCATGATAGTTAGTTTAAAAACTTCAGCTTATCATACTTTGCTTTACTGTATTTCAACATACTAGTGTGGCAATCTAGTGTGTACTGTATCTCAAAGAATACAGCACATTCAGAAATCAAACTTGCTCTTCAGCATACATAACCAGATCATTGAAATAATTTAAAATAGACTCATCTGCAAGGATGACTTCTTCTGGATCACATGAGATAGAGACATCAAAACTTATTCTGACATCTTGATTCCCTGTATATTTCAATGTCAATGACTTCAACAGCTTAACGATTTTTTAACACTTCAAAACACAATGAAAATTTAGAGTCCAACATAATACCTTAGTACCTGACTCTATCACACCTTTCAACATTCTGATTTCCTAAAGTAATTACTAAGTTAGGTACGTCTCGTTTTCTTGTAAACGTAATCAAGTTACATTTTTTTACATTAAGTTTTAGGAGGCTTTTGTTACACCATGTGTGGAATATTTGTATCTCATTTTTGAATACGTCACAGTCTTCATCATTTTTTATTTCCAAAAAAAGTTTCATGTCGTCAGCATAAATTAAAAATTTAAGTTTCTTAAGTATGAAGGATAAGTCATTCGCAAATAAAATAAATAGAAGCGGTCCTAAATGAGAACTAGTGGAACTCCCGAACTAGCATGAATAGAAGTCGTTTTTTCCCCGATAAATCTTACAATTTGTTCACGGTTGGTCAAGTATGATTCAAGCCATTTGATGAGTTTAGGCTGTATTCCCAACTTTTATAATTTAAAAAGAAGCATGGGTATGTCGACGCGGTCAAATGCTTTGCTAAAATCCGTGTACAAAACCTCTACATGGCTTCCGCTATCCGTTGCTTCCAGAGAATAATTTACAAATTCTAGTAAATTAGTGGTAGCTGAACGGCCTTTGAAAAATCCGTGCTGTGAGGTAGTTATTCTATTTTTTATTTGGTTAAATAGTTTTTCATTTATGATCGCCTCAAAAAGTTTTGGGATGCCAGAGATAAGGGCTGTACTACGATAATTGCTGACATCAGATTTATTACCAGATTTGAAAATAGGTACTAAGAATGACTTTTTCCATATTTTTCGAAAGTCTCCGGATTCCAGTGACATATTAAAAATCCAAAATAAAGCAGCTGTAAGCTCAGATGCCAAAGTTTTCATAAAAACAGGAGGGACTCCATCAGGTCCCGAGCCTTTGGATGCGTCCAAATTTTTCAATGCCTCCAAAATGTCATGCACATTGATTTCATCAATGCTAATGTCAGGAAGAAATTCAGGATGGAAACCAAAGTATTCATGATCGCGATCTGGTTCTGAATATGTTGTGTAGTTTTTTTGAAAAAAGTTCGCAAATAAATTGCATATCTCTTCCGAGTTATTACCTTCACTATCATCAAGGTACACTGATAGGCAAAATAAAGTGCCCACCTCATCGTTTTTTCAATTTCTCTCATTTACTTGGTTCAAATTAAAGTAAACACACTGTATTTTTTTTATTATCTTATTTTTAATATTCTTTTTAAGTTTCAGTTATGGAATACTGAAAAAAAGGAGTTTTACTTAAAGAAAAAAAAATCAATTTGTGTTGAAAAAAAAAACAGTGACAAAATAAAGTGCCAACTTCATTTAGGCTACAGAAAACATAAATTAAAGTAAAATAAAAGCATTTCAATAATTGATGTGTCCTCCTTTGGCCTTCAGGACCTCCTGCAGGCGCTTCGACATGCTCTCGACCAGGTTCTTTAGGTGCTGTGGATCTAGCTCTTCCCAGGCGCGCTCCAGGGCTTCAAAATAGTTATTTTTATTGGTAACACCAGTTTTGTCAACCCTGGCATCGAGAATCACCCACAAATTCTCGATGGGATTGAGGTCCGGGCTTTGTGGAGGCCATTCCAGCGGTTTGATCCGACAAGACCGGAAGAAAGACTTGGTCTTCTTGGCAGTATGCTTCGGGTCGTTGTCCTGCTGGAATACGAACTTCTCTTCAAGGCCCGTCTGGATCAGCGAAACCTCCAGATTTTCTCGCAGGATGTTGATGTAAGAATCTGCCGTCATTATCCCGTCGATTTTCACAATGCTTCCCACTCCACCCCACGAAAAACACCCCCAGACCATCACATTTCCTCCTCCATGCTTCATCGTGCCTTGGATGTGGTGCTCCTGAAGCTCCTCTCCCGATCTGCACCAAACACGAACCCGCCGCTTTCGGTTAAACAGCTCGAATTTTGATTCGTCCGTCCAGAGAACCGTTTTCCAGAGCTCTAGGGGCTTATCAGCATGCTCCTTAGCAAACTTAAGCCGTTTGGCTTTGTTTGCCTTGCTGATAAATGGGCGCTTCCGGGCAAGTTTGCTATTCAACCCCTGTGCTACGAGACGGCGACGAACAGTTCGACCGGAAACTGATAACTGATGGGTTTCCTGGATCTCGCGGACAGTTACCTTCGGATTCTTCTTGAATTCGCGCATGATCTTGGTGTCCGTTCTCGCATCCATTTTCCGCTTCCTGCCTCTGCCAGGACGATCCACCACTGATCCAAACGTTTTAAGCTTCAGAAGAATTTTGCCAACCGCTGCCTTACTGATACTGTACTTCTTAGCGACAGCCCGGTGCGATTCACCGTTTTGCACATCACGAACGACCAATTTTCGGATACACAAGGGAATTGCTTTCGAAAGCACTGCGTTCTCCATTTTTTTTTCAATTGAATCAAATGCGATCACGTATACAAATGCACCAGGTTGAACCGTTTGCTTCAAAACATGTCAAAATATCAAAACATAAACAATCGAGGGGTCTTCCAATGGAAACTTATCGAAAACATATCGATTTTTGAAGTGGGCACTTTATTTTGTCACTGTTTTTTTTTCAACACAAATTGATTTTTTTTTCTTTAAGTAAAACTCCTTTTTTTTCAGTATTCCATAAGTGAAACTTAAAAAGAATATAAAAAATAAGATAATAAAAAAAAATACAGTGTGTTTACTTTAATTTGAACCAAGTAAATGAGAGAAATTGAAAAAAACGAAGAGGTGGGCACTTTATTTTGCCTATCAGTGTACATTTAAACGGAAATTTTACACTTTTCAGTTTGGTCTTGACATAGTTGAAACATTTTTTTGGACAGGATTTAATTACTTGCTCAATTTTAAAATTATACTGCTCGAATGCTATACTCATCGCCAGATTAAGTCGATCCCTGATATCTACATAGTTTTCCATATTTTCTTGACTATTATTATTTCTATTTTTTTTATGTGCCTTCTGTTTACGATTTTTTAAATTTCTTATTTCCTTGATGAACCAAACCGGATTTTTGGAAGTGATATGACGCCTTCCTCTTTTGACCGGAACTTCCTCATGTATTATTTTAAACAGCTTATTGTAAAATACTTCAGTTGCATTTTCAACATTTTCTTCAATCCTTAGCACTGTTTGCCAATCAATAATATGTAGTTTATTCCTAATGTTGTCATAATTTGATGATTGGTAATCGAATATTTCCTCGAATTCATTGTCTACAAGTGTTTCATAGTTATACACAAACAGAGAATACTCGACTGCAGTGTGAAATGCTTCATTTCTCCATATTGGCGATAATGATTCATTTACATAAAAGTCTTCATAAATGTTTATCAACAACAAGTCCAAGTAGCACTTTTGTTGATTTTTTACATGGTTAATTTGATTTAGTCCTAAATTTGCAATTTTATCACACATAAAATTTAATGTTTCGTTTTCTCCAAAGATTGGGAGTAAAATGTATTCATTATCCATGTCTGGAGTAAAGAATGTATTCATTATCCATGTCTAGAGTTCATTTCGATAACAAATATTGTGATGTGAACAAATTCCTTGAGATATTATCAATTTATGTTATCAGCATGATATCAAATTCATACACCAATAACTGAAGTAGGGCTTCTGGTGAAAAGCTCAATTTTATATCCATGATATGCTGGTAATATTCAGCATTCGTCAGCATGCTGGTCGTATTCAGTAACGTTTGTCAAAAATCGTCTGTAAAAATTTATAACAGCTGATAACAAAATTAGTCAATGTTGATAACTAAATTTGTTATGCGATAACAGGTGAGTTCAAAATTATATCTGAGATAACAAAACTTGTTACTTATTTGATATCAGTTTGTTATTTTACTTTTCTAGGGTAGTGTGCTTTACGCACCCACTATGTCTAACTACATTCGATCGAGATGCTCCTGGATCCATGCAGGGTTCGGGATGTCCACGATCTCCATGCCCGAACATTTACGATACCTGCCGAACCTCGCGAAACATGGTCCTTCCTCCGACAGAGAAAGCCAGGGCCAGGACCAGGGATGGAACATCTGGGGCGGCTACCCCAGGGTCATTCCTGTTCCCCATGTCACGACCGTTTACGGCTCCGTTGTAGTTCGTTTAGCCGTTAAGGGGAGCTTAACGTTTCCAGGGTGCACCGTATGGAGGCGAACTTCTTCCACAGCCCTCCTCTACTTCATTTAAAAAGGTTGATTTGTAGTCCAGAAGTTAATAACTTTTCAACCATAATATGATATATATATTTTATAATATGTCTTGATGTAGTGTGTACATATACAACATAGTTATGTCTTATGTTCCATTTCCTTCTGAAATCGCAGAGGTAATTGATTTGATAACTGGCGAACACAGCATCCAGAGAATGTCGAAAGCTGCAAGAATATGGTGGGCAAAGCATGTTGCAAGAATGCTGGACAACAACCCTGCAAAACTGGTGTTCATCTCCAATCTGGGCGGTACGTGAAGCGAAGCGAGTAAGGTGGATGGATCAGGTGCAGCCAGACCTAGAGATTATTGGTTGTTTTGTCCTTTCGACCTTTTATCCGTTCTACTTAAATTGTTATATATTTTTGTTAATATTAATTGTGCTGGAAATCAGCTTTTATGCCGTAGTAGTGCTTTATCCAACTTATATGATTTCTTTTTGTTTCGTTATTACATTCGTATTTTAGTGCGCTATACGATATTCCTTTTTTTTTCTGTTCACAGACTTTTGTTTATTCATCAGAAAAACCTCAGTAACATCAGTTGAAATTATTTTCAGACCTATGTCTTCTAATGCACGGTGCGTGGTGTTATTCAAACAACTCAATTTTGAATTTACAGAACACTTACTTTTAAGAATAGACCAAGAAATTATATCTATTGCCGTTGATATATTTGTCAATGTTTGGTAAATTGCTGAATAAAAACCTGAATAAACAGCCTTACGTTTAAAACCATGGCAGAGACTATTCAATCTTTACATTCAGAACCGACTTTCACGTTGTATTTGTAATGTATAACACTGAAAAAAAAAATCAACTTACCTACTACTGGAAACACATGTAGATATTTTACAATACTAAAAAAAATGACTTTTACACGAATATCACACAGAAAAAGAAATTCTATTTGACTTATCATTCACATTTCACTGGACACATAAGATTCACTTGATTTTGCAAAACATTTTCCACTTCCTGAATCACATGAAAGTTAAGTGAATTTCTAGTGGATATTTTCCACTGATTATGTGAATTTTTATTTGGGTGTATAATTTTCCTTTAATTCGTACAGTTTCTACTCTTAAATCTAGGAAAAGCTCGCTCACTCTATGAGCTGATCTGCTTTTTGTGAATTTAAGTAATCAAAAAAGTGAAGAGAATCGACACATCTTAATTTCTAGTAAACTGTCATTACCTAAATTTCTCTTTGTTCGTCTGTTTCCCTCCTTTTCACTTTCTAACGAAATATGCCCCAACGCCCTGTGTAGGTTAAGTAAACATAAAAAATACGTTTTCAAATATTTCAAACATTTATCGAGCGTCAAAGTACCACACAGTTGTTGTTTATTCAAATGATCTCCCATCCACCACGAGAAGGTGACCCGAATTTAGTGAAGCATCGATAACGAGTTAGAGGAGCCAGGGCGGAATGTTCGACAACGGTGTGGTACATTTTGTGTAAGACACGCGCCAACCCTCTGATTGCTGAACACACATGTCGTCGCAGCAGCAAACAGACTACAAAGCCACTAATTATTGTAACGCTATTTACTGCAAATTGGTTCAATGCTGTTTATGAGCAAACCGACCAACAACGCCCGGCTCAAACATATGCATAGTAATTGTTTGGAATTTCGAAGATCTGCAGAACTTGGAAACAGCAGGTTTGGAATATTTGATGAGGCCACCTAGATGGGCAACCCCTTCAAGTCCGTGGCACGTGTCCTTTTGTTGCATCGCTTGTTTAACCCTTGAAGAGTGTTAATCTTTCCACATAGACCCATCAGTCAGGAAGGCGCGGATAAAAAATCCGCAGGGTAAATCACATCATCAGAGAAAATTAATTATGCATAAAACTGCCGCTCATCTCTCACGCATGCACCACATTTCCACGGCCCATGATTCTGATTGAGGCGTTTTTCCTTTTGTCTTCCTTTTTTTTCCTTACTCACATGCGTTCATGCTGGTTCCGGCAACCGGTGGAAATCGTTCACGCGAGTAGCAGTCCAAAATGAGCGTCAACCACGTAATACGGCAACAATCAGACCGGAGGCACTGCGAGATATGGAACAAGGACGTGCCCTGCGGGAAGCTGCGGTCGCGGTTGGCGTTTTTGGGTGAGTACTTTGTTGGTGGTGGTTTGTCTGTCATTATATTTTACTTGTGTTTTTTTGTTTGGTTACCGTTCACAGCAGCATGACTTTCACACCTTTCGCAAAATAATCAAATTGTAAAGATGGAAAGTGAACGTCATCATATCATAAATGGGCGGAGCACAAGGAGAACAGGAAACGGGTTGGCAATAAAGGGACGGTTTTAATCGTTAAGATTTAACTGAGCTGTTCTAAATGGCTGATATTGACTTGTCAGAATCAGTTCAAACTGCATAATGAAGGATCTGAATAAGACATATTTTTTAGCACTAGTGTGTGGGTCCTCCCTTAGCTCAGTCGGTAAAGGCGCAGTTACAAAGCAACACCATGCTGGAAGTGGGTGGGTTCGATCGGTCTGGTTTAGGAATTTTTCGCTAAGGAAAATTTCTCGACTCCCTGGGCATAGCGTATGATTGTATTTGCCACACAATCATACTAATGCATAAATGGTATCGAAAGCTTTCAATTAATAACTATGGAAGTGCATTTAGAACACTAAGTTGAGAGCAAGCAATAAGCTAATTGTGAAAGCAATAAGCTTGAAATGCTAAAGAAGAAGAAGAAGTGTTCAGCGTTCAAGTTAACAAATTCAACAACGTTCAAGTTAACAAGTGGATGTTGGCTTTTTTGTTAAGGTTAAAGAAAAGAAAATACTGATGCGGTAGACAAGATCATTTCTGTATAAGAGAACGAAGTGGCCTCTGAAATGCATCAAATATTGCAATAATAGTTAGAGTACTCGGTTGACCAAAGTAGTGATAATAAGTTTGGTACAATATGGTGAAGTGTTTTTAAAAAGTAAGAATCATTTAATAATGTTTAGGGAAGCAGCCAACTGGAGGCATTGTTTGGCATGTATCAATATAGTTATGGCCAATTTCACACTAAGTTCAATTCCCGCTGGTATAGGAATTTTTTGGAAAGAAAAATTTATCAACTCGCTGGGCATAGAGTATAACTTTACTTGCCTCACAATCGTAGGATGATTTGAGGCAGTTGGGACACCTGACATTATTGGCTCTCAATAATTAATAACTGTAAAAGTGAATTTAGAGCACTAAGTTAAGAGCCAGCTATAAGCTGATTGTGAAAGAAATAAGCTAGGAATGCTTAGAAATATGGCTATTATTTGACTAAACATCAAATTTACATCAGTAATGAAAACCACTTGAAAGTAATACGATACAATCTGATAGTATTTGCGTTGCAATACGATTATACATGCAGGTGACTCCGGCGTAGAGGTTAACATTCATACCTCTCACGCCAAAGTCACGAGTTCGAATCTCACCTCTGGACAAGTTACGAAAAACCCAAGAGGTATTTGAGTGACTACGACGGGAGATGAACCAGCCCAGGGCTGAAAATCTCGATAATTATAATCAAGGAACTAAAAAAGAGAAAACAAATGATTGCACATTTTTATTCTCTGCGATGTCACCATCTCGATAATCAAGGAACTAAAAAAGAGAAAAAAAATGATTGCACATTTTTATTCTCTGCGATGGGTTTTATTCGCTGTCTGGCATTGGTTTTTTGTTTTTAAACGGGTAAGTATTAAGTAGCGGGTCTAAATGAAAACACGTTCGATAAAGGTTCAAATTCAATTTTTTTGTTGCATTTTTACAAGTACATAAAGGCTGACTAAAAGTACATTGGTGCAGCCCTTCTTTTTCTTCAAAACACGATCGTACAAGAGCCTTGTACGCTTTTTGCCCACGGATTTCTGCTTCATGTGCCGACTCGGCTGTTTACAAGCGTTGCACGACTTGTATCCTTCACTGGCAAGGATGTTCCACACCGTTTGAAAGTTGTCGTTGTACCTTCTGGCCACATCTTGGATAAAAAAAAATCAGTGGTGTTGTGTTTAACACACGACTGGTTGACGTAGACTACGTTAACCCGTTTGATTAGTTTCGTAGCGCACTGTTCTAATGGGACGTTGGGTTGGCATAAGTAAGTGAGAAAGTATGTTAGAACATGCTATGATTCGCTTCTTAAAAATTATTTGGCAGCAGTGGAATGTAACGTTTGGTTTGAATGTTAGTATGATGAAAGGGCAACGATTGTGCTGGCTGTAGTGATTGTGTTGATATGGTCGACCAGCTGGAGACCATTATCCTTATCACGTAATCTCGTAAATCTATCGATATATGATAAAACTATAAGCGTTCACACTGTTTCAGTTATTTTTAAATGTTGATTTGACCTCTAACCTTGCCGTAAGGCCTAGTCTGATCAAAATAGCGTTGATGTTTGTCCTAAAAGATCGTTAGACCAGCATTACATAGTAAGTATGTTAGCGAAATTCTATTGTACACTCTTTAAAAAGCATTTGAAAAGTATTTGCACTTTGTCAAGTTGGTTGACCACTTGATTTTATTTCCCACCTCGAGTTTAAGGCCCTTCTCGAGCGCCACGACCAGTAGTTAGCAATCCATAACCTCTGGCTGCTTTCAGTTTCGCCCGATAACCTCGAGCTAGCTCGGCATCGGTCGTTTCGGAGGATTTTTCGAATGTTCGATCTTAACGCGCTTCCGAAATTTGCGCAAACGGTTGGCATCAAAACGATTAGGCATTGCACTTATTCACACTTTCACAGTTTCCAAAGCTTATTTCTTCCTAGAAGTAAAACTCTATCCAACGCGAATCGTTAACACAACAGAATAACTATTCATAACAGTACTCATTGAAATGTGTATGTTCGAGAATCAAAACGTTGTCCGTGATGGAGAATTTCTTGAAACATTCCAGAACGCAACATTCTGTATAATTTCCATAAACCGATTGATGAATATGTATGCGAAATATATTAATCTTTTATTTGTCAAATTTTATACACCTGAGTAAATAAAATTGCAATCGTATAAATTCCTTGATTAGAGCAGTTTCAAAAATAAATCAATCAAGAAACGATCGAATTCTTGGCGTCCGGTGTTTCAATTTTTCGTGACGGTAGCCATGTGTACCTGGTACAAATGGCTGTAAATTGTACAAAATGCTCAAGGTATGCAACAAAGGCATTGTAAATTGTACAAAATGCTCAAGGTATGCAACAAAGAGAAAACTAAAATTGTTTTAGCCACCGCAGTCAGCCAATCGGTAAGAACCAAACATTCAAATCAAACAAACTCTCTCAAAATTAAATTGGTCGTCCTGAAAAGGACGGATTGGAAATGGTCCGCATTTGAATTAATACCCTCTCTGCGCCCTACCAAAAGATGTCTACCAAATATCACACATACACATAAGCACCTTTATTCGCTCCTCGTGGTTGCACCCACCGGCTGGCTACAAAGACATTCTCTACCAAATATCACACACAAACAAGCACCTTATTTCGCTCCTCGTGGTTGCACCCACCGGCTGGCTACAAAGACATTATTTGCCCAAGCAACCGACTGCCTAGCACACCACAGCATAATTTATGGCTGCCAGGCAACGGTTGTCTAGCCAACGGCTTGGTAACAACAGACTGCAGCGTAATCAGCTACAGTGCACTTTCTATGGTCCAATCCATACTGGTTCGATGCTCCGCATAGCTCCAGTACTGCAACACGAATGAGGAAATTTGTTGTTGTTTTGTTTTGGGAGGGACTTTCGTCATTCGTCCCTTAGTAATGAGGAAATTTGCGAAGGTGTACCCCTTTTATATCGTTCACTGCTGCATATGAGACCTCCCTTGCTTACATTTGAAATCTGTGATAGGAAAGTACTGTGCATTTAGTAAATTTACTCTGAAAAATCAGCATCATAAGACATCACCTTATATTTTGATTATTTTCAATAGCTTCAAATTGTTAAAGGATAATGTTTGATAATTGAATTGATACGCGGCAAAATTTTTCAATCGATTGATGAAAAACATTTTGAAAATCTATCAAGCATTTATGAAGTTATAAGCGTTTAATTTGTTACGATATTTCGTGACGGTCGCTTACTTTTAGATTTTCAATTGACACCCTACCCTACCCTACACCCTAGTCCACGTCAAAAAACCGGGGTTGGCTTTAAAGCACCTCAACACCTTGCTGCGCGGCTGACGATCCCTGGTTCCAGTTTTTTCGTAGGTCCACTGATTCCTTTTCACACTCTTTCTTGTTTTCCCTGTAGGTCTAGAGCACTCAACAAACTGTTTTTTTGACATCTTCAGCACTTTAGCCAGCTTGGAACCGGATTGTCCTGGTGTTAGTGCACAATATTTTTTCTTCTTTCGAGTTCCTTTTGACGTTCTTTCTGAACGCGACCGACTACTTTGATCAAACTTGCACCAGTTGTTCTCTATAAAAGTGTAAACAAACAACTGTCAAAGATTTTCGATTCCTAAAACTAGAGGTTTGTTAGCGGGCGCGCGAGGGGAATACCAATTATGCTTTTAGTCAGCCTTTACAATGTGCTTTTGAGGTGTAAAATAATTAGACATATAGTGGTCCTTCATTTACAATCTTCCTCAAGATTCCCGGAACTCTCGCCATCATGGTCTGGACCACCCTGAGTTCCACTTTTTTGGCACATCTGATGATACGAGATTTGAGATGTTGAGCTGTGGTGGATTCCCAACTATTTTCGTACACCGACTGGAACAGTATGGCCCAAAACGACTCGAATGGCTGCACCTAGGATACGTTTGGGGATTGTCACCCTTACGTACAAACGGTTTGTTATGGGCGGTTAACCAATCCAGAGTGGATATTGCGCAATAACACGATGCTAGGTCTGACTAGAACACAATATCTTCATCTTTATGGTGCAATTTTACAAAAGCAACCATTTTTGGTATACAGTTCTTTATGTAGACTTCCGTATTGATCGCCATACACATACTCGTTTGTTCGTTAAGTAAGTATGCCAGCGGTCAAAATTGCCGGCCACACCAGTATCTTGGGCTCAAACTTGGCTTTTCTGGCCAATCTAACCTTATCGGGTGTAGTGTCCAACTCGTCGGTATAGAACCCCATATTCCCAACGGTCTTGTCGCCCATAACGATGGTGACGCCCGGCATAAAGTACTTACGGCGCAGCTTTCGGCAATTTCCTGGGATTTCCTGCAGCTGCTTCTCCGTGCACTTCGGTCTGGATGCTCGCTTGTGACGTTTCTCCGACTTGTCGAACATCTTGGCCAGCTTCATTGTTCCGCCAATATTGATCTTGGCGGCAGCTTTTAATCTCGTCCGCTTGGTGGCACTTATTCCGCTCCGTCGGTCCGGTAGTATGTGATTGGCCATTGGTCCTACAGCGTAGAACTGAACAATCATGTTATAAATCGTGGATTTCTTCTGGCACTCCGTCAAAAAGTGCTTCGGCACCTCCGATTTTGGATACTGTCCAAGCATCCGAAAGACGCGCTTACGGAGAAAACTCTGTTCCGCGACCTGAATTGATGTGTTGCATTTTTCCCCACAACCAATGTTGCATTTTTCTTTCAAGTTATGATCCATAGCGAGAAATGAAACAAAATCTTGTGAAATTGGATTACAATCTTGCTTTTTCATTTTGGGTGTAGAGGATGGAATAGAACAATTCTAGCATGGCTATAAGTCTGCATCAAGTGTTATAGAGCGGAAAAAGTTGTTCGAATCAGTTTCACCGTTTAGTATTAATTTAGTTTAGTATACGAAAATTTAGTTTTAATATTTTGTTTGTATAGTTTCAGCTATCAGCTTTATATCCAAGTTACAAAATATTAAAATCATTATCAATGTTTCGTTGAAGCAGTTTTTAATTAACTCCTTCCCCAGTAAGCTGCGCGTGATTTTTGTTTGACTTTTTTCTTTTATCTGACGCAGCTTAGTTTTTTGTATACAATATGAATTGTGAAATGGATTTGGATTTTTGGCAGCAGGCTTTGAGAAAAAACAAAAAGGTAGTGGATGGGAACTTGAACGCACTACCGTATTACGACTCCTGTTGAGTGTTTATGCAAGCTAAACTTGAATTCAATGTATTTGTTGAGCAGCAAAGAGTAGTTGAGAAACAACCGCTTGTTAGTATGAAAGTAATGCATCGACTCACACCACAACAAGAAAATCCTAGTATAATTCATGACGCAATAAACCACTCCAGAACCACCTTGGAGTAGTGGCAGCTGGCCAAATCGGGCCAAAAGATGACTTTGCCCCTATGCTTGCGGATGAACGGCAATACACGTTTTTTCAGGCATTCTTCAATGTAAACTGAATCATGTCATCGTCGAGGATATGACGAATGGTTCCGTTTTCAGGCCACAACTGCAATTCGCTTGCCAAATCATGGCCTTCTTCGCGAACTTGTCGGCAAACACGAACTTGAATCTTCCCGGTACATCCCCACGTCCAGTCGCGATGTAAAACTTCGGAGCGGGAAGCTGCTTAAAACCGAGTTTGACGTATGTTTCGTCATCGATCAAAGTGCAGCCCTTGTGTTTCGTCAAAACACGGTCGTACAAGAACCTTACATGCTTTTGGCCACGGAATTCTGCTTCATGTGCCGGTTCGGATGTTTACTGGCATTGTATGACTTGTATCCATTCCTGGCAAGGATCTTCCACACCGTTTGAAAGTTGTCGTTGTACCTTCTGGCCACATCTCGGATCGAAAGACCGGGGTTGGATTTAACATATCTCAACACCTTGCTGTACTTTTTTCGTAGGTCCGCTGATTCCTATCCACACTCACGGTTTTCTTGTAGATTTTGAGCACTCAACAAACTGTTGTTTTCGGCATCTACAGCACTTTACCCAGCTTGGAACCGGACCACTCACGATTTTGCAGGTGTCTGTGCACAATTTTTTTTTCTTTCGAGTTCCATTTGACGTTATTTCTGAAGGCAATCGACTACTTTGATCAAACTTGCCCCAGTTGTTCTCTATAAAAGTGTAAACAAACTGTCAAAGATTTTCGATTTCCAACACAAGAGGCGTGCTAGCGACGCGCGAGGGGCGTTCCAATTTGCTTTTAGTCAGCCTTTAATAAGGACTCGGAGTATAAAAAGCTCCAAACGGAAAGGAATACTGTCTGCAACAATAATAACAAACACCGTGTTAGCCAAAGTAATCATCGCAACATCAATCGCCATGATGGCGCCAACACAAATCAAAATAATTATTGTGGAAGACACATCAGTGCGTATAAATCCAACAGTGACATCTACAACTACTAAGATTATAGTCATCTCAACTTCAGAATCCAGAGCAATTCCAATCTCGTCTCAAAAAAAGCAGCAAACTGTTTTTAGCAGCAAAGTATCGTTTCTTCAGACCAGGTTAATTAACACCGCAGATAAAATTCATGAAAAGGGACATTTTAAGCCCTTATTTATCCAGCGGCCCTACAAACTTATCTTGTATGGCCGCTGAGAGTTCACCTTCATCGTATGAGAAGTGCACGTGCAGACATACGCGTTTTCGTCGAAACTAACGACCCCGCGACCTCAGAATGGAGAGGTGACTAATTTCAAATATTTTCAATAGTAAAAATTGTGAGTGCTCAAAATGAAGGTCATTTATTATAATATTCATTATTTTACTTTAAAGTAAAAATAGCGTAAAAATATTCCGATTTCGTTTTGATGAAATCTCGAACATTTCTTCAAATAACACTCTTTTTTTCCACTTTGTTGGCTGACGTCAGCGGCCATTTTGTTCCACCATCTTCAGCTCCGTTGCATCCCGAGTCACATTTCTACACATTTCTTCAACTTATGTTTGACATGGCTAGTTGTTAAACATAAATTGAAGAAATGTGTAGAAATGTAGAAATATTTCTCAATTGGGGGTGGAATTGAGGGCAGTTGGGTGGTTTGATTTCCTTTTCGAAGAAATCCACCACGTTGACTCGATACCACTGTAGTAATCCTGCGCTGTAGCGACAGCTTTCCAAATCAGGCCAAAACTTCACAGGTCCATTAGGAGCTTTAATCTACTGAAGAATACGCTTTTTCAGGCAGTCCTCCCAAGTAACAATTTTAGTTTTATTCAAGCCGTATAGCATTCCTCCCGGCTTTGTTGATAAAACTACATTCAAAACTTGTTTGTCTACCAACACCTCCTCTATGCTTCTTTAAAGCCAAAATTTGTACAAAGTGGCCCACTCTATAGACGGTTGTGAAAATATGTTAATATAACCTTTATAAGACCATACAGATTTTGAAAATATTCTAGTGATATGTTATGACCACTTGAGAACCTTCATAAAACCTTTTAACTGCCATGAAAACCAGCATGCGGCCAAACGGCCACAGCTGTCAAACTTCACTGTGATGTCGTGGTTGGTTTTTGTTGTTCTGCTTTGTTCGATTCTCTTCTCTTCTGATTTATTTAGCAGTAAATAATATCGAAGAAAAAAGGTCAAATGTTGGGGGAAATTTTGTTTGATAGCAAAATATCCAAAACAAATTAAGTTTTTTACAGCTTATCATGCTCCAAATCATATACGCATTTAATTTTGTGTTGAACATTTTGTGAATCGTGGCTATACGATAAGAGCCGAAAATTAATGCGCCTCGGAAATTATGCGAGTTCATAACAACAAACACAAAATTAAAATAAATATATTCGATAAATTAATCATGAATTTCTTGAAAATTGATGGAGTTCAATAAGGTTATCTAAAACCATGCCGAAATTGGTCTCCGATCTACATTATATTTGCATTACATTTAGAATTTGGTGCATTTATTTTTCCACATTTCGATTATTTCGTATATTTCAATATGGCGATTGGAAAAAATCACAATTCTGCCATAAAGCCAAGTTATCTTCGCAATGACTACTTTAAAACTATTTGGTTATTTGGTGGCTTTCCTCAATGCCAATTTGCCGTTTAATGCATTTACTGGAGGCAAAATGGTTTTAAAATGCATTTTCAACTGACCATAATAAGATGATGTGAATGAGTCCTGAAACGGCATTTCAAAACAGCATTTTATGAGTTCATAAAGTCGAAATAAAACCTTTGATAGGAGTAAAAGGAACTTGAGAAAACGAGGTTTTAAGATCGTTTTAAATACGCTGTGTGGGTTCTCATAAACCTGACTAAAATATGAAAAATATTGGCAGCTCTTGGTGTCATAATAAAACCGAATTGTTTTTTTTTTTTTTTTTTTTTTTTTTTTTTTTTTTTTTTGTCTTTTTTTTCTTCCTCGTCTTCGTCCTCTCCTCTTTCCCTCCTCCACTCACTCACTATTTTTTTTTTCCCCCCTCGGTCCCCCCCGGCCCCCCCCCCCCCCCCCCCCCCTTTACCAAAAATAAATAAAAAAAAATTTAATTTCTTTTTCTTTTTTTTTTTTTTTTTTTTAAAAAAACACCCTTATTTTTCTCACGCGTTCCGCCTCTTTTCTTCCCCCCCCCCCCCCAACAATCTTTATTTTTTTTAAGTCTACTTTACAGAATATTTGTCACTTACAGAATGCTGGTTGCTACCTCACTACTTGTTACGTCAAACTATACTAGTATTTTTCCCCCATCTAACCCCCTTTTTAAACAAGTTATGGTGCGCTCCCCACCCATCATTTACGTCATCGTGTTTTGTCTTCGTGTTTCGTCATTGGTGTCGTTCATTCCATCGCTCTCTCGTGTGCGTGGTTCACTACGTAGTCGAGCCAATAGTCCATTGTACGTAGAGTTGAAGTTGCCACATTCACGTTGTAGATTCACTGTCTGTTTTTCTCCCTGCTTCTTAATGTGGAATACCTCCGCGATCATCCTTACTCCCGGGTTCTCGATCCGTTCCAGTACAGTAGTTTTTTTTATAGTTGAATAAGTGTCCTTCCTCCATCGTGTGAACGGCTAAGCCTGATCTTGGATTCCTTTTTTTGGCATCGTTTTTGTGTTCCGCAATCCTCACTTCCAGCATACGTTTCGTCTGTCCTATGTATACTTTGCCATCGTCGGTACCACACGGTATCGAGTATACCACGTTCTTCTGTTTTCCTGGTGGAATTGGGTCTTTCATTTTGCTGAATATTTTGTGTTTTATTTTGTTTTGTGGTCGAGAAGCTAGGATTATATTATTGTTATGCAATATTTTCCGTAGCTTTTCACTCAGGCATGGTACGTACGGCGTTGAAACATATTTCATAGATTGATCGGGTACACGTTCTGGCTCCAGTGTATTGTAGAGTTTATGCACGCGTTGTTTTTTAACTCTGTTTACGAACCATCGTGGGTAGTTGTTTGTTGTTAAGATGTCCGTTGCTTGTTTTAGTGCCTCTTCACGTTTGCTTCCCTCTGTTAGCTTAATTGCACGATCGATTAAGGCAATTGCCGTATTTTGTTTATGTTGAAATGGGCTCTTTAAGGCGAAATCTAAGTATCTTCCCGTAGGCTGTTTTGGTAACCACGTCGTTGTGATACTGTTGTTTTCGCGTTCCAACATCAAGTCGAGAAATTTAATTTTCCCACCCATTTCATCTTCGATCGTGAATTTCACGCGGATGAAATCAGATCGGAAATATCCAACGCGATGATTAACCACATCAATTATCATCGACAACCGCGCCACCTGCCAGATGAGTGGATCCAAAAAGATGTCCGGTTAAGTCAAAAATTCCTAAAGGAGAATCCGAACCTGGTAGTCACGAAAGCTGACAAAGGAAGTAAAACAGTCATCTTAGCAACCGAAGAATACCACAACAAAATGCGCGACCTTCTCGACGATGGAAGTACGTACAAGAAGTTAACAACGAATCCAACCAACAAGATTCTAAAAACAATAAATCGTTTTATCGATGAATGGCACACACAAGGATACATCGACTTCCATACACAAAGGAAACTGAAAGAGTCGAGCTGCAACCCACCACGGATATATGGTTTACCAAAGATACACAAAAACAATAGACCAGTAGTATCGACGATTGGATCTGCAACATACAACATGGCCAGGTATCTATCCGACATACTAGGTAACGTTGTAGGAAACACAAAGTCTCACGTACGGAACAGCTTCGACTTTGCGAAAGAAATAACAGGAACTCAGACGAGCGAAGGAGAGGTTATGTTCTCGTTGGATGTGGTGTCTCTGTACACAAATGTACCGGTGGACTTCGCAATTGAGTGTTTGGTTGAAAGGTGGCCTGAAGTGGAACTACACACGAACATCGACATGAATAGTTTCGTAAAGGCAGTGAAGGTGGTCCTCGACTCAACATTTTTCGTTTACCAATGCACGGTGTATGGACAGACGTTTGGCGGTCCCGATGGGATCATCACTTTCACCAGTGATAGCTAATGTCGTCATGGAAAAACTGGAACAGGAATGCATGTCAAGACTGGAAGTAAAGCAAGTATACATGAAGGTTTACAAACGCTATGTAGACGACTGTTTATGTGTAGCGAAAATGGAACATATTCAGACGATCGCCAGCATGTTTAATAGTTTTCATGAACGACTGAAATTCACGATCGAAGATGAAATGGGTGGGAAAATTAAATTTCTCGACTTGATGTTGGAACGCGAAAACAACAGTATCACAACGACGTGGTTACCAAAACAGCCTACGGGAAGATACTTAGATTTCGCCTTAAAGAGCCCATTTCAACATAAACAAAATACGGCAATTGCCTTAATCGATCGTGCAATTAAGCTAACAGAGGGAAGCAAACGTGAAGAGGCACTAAAACAAGCAACGGACATCTTAACAACAAACAACTACCCACGATGGTTCGTAAACAGAGTTAAAAAACAACGCGTGCATAAACTCTACAATACACTGGAGCCAGAACGTGTACCCGATCAATCTATGAAATATGTTTCAACGCCGTACGTACCATGCCTGAGTGAAAAGCTACGGAAAATATTGCATAACAATAATATAATCCTAGCTTCTCGACCACAAAACAAAATAAAACACAAAATATTCAGCAAAATGAAAGACCCAATTCCACCAGGAAACAGAAGAACGTGTATACTCGACACCGTGCCGTCCCACCACGCAAGTATACATAGGACAGACGAAACGATGCTGGAAGTGAGGATTGCCGAACACAAAAACCCTGCCAAAAAAAGCAACCCAAGACCAGGCTTAGCCGCCCACACGAGGGAGGAAGGACACACATCAAAAAAAAAAAAAACACCGCCCTGAAACACACAGAGAACCCCCGAGAAAAGAAGATCGCCGGGGTATTCCACATTAAGAAGCAGGGAGAAAAACAGACAGTGAATCTACAACGTGAATGTGGCAACTTCAACTCTACGTACAATGGACTATTGGCTCGACTACGTAGTGAACCACGCACACGAGAGAGCGATGGAATGAACGACACCAATGACGAAACACGAAGACAAAACACGATGACGTAAATGATGGGTGGGGAGCGCACCATAACTTGTTTAAAAAGGGGGTTAGATGGGGGAAAAATACTAGTATAGTTTGACGTAACAAGTAGTGAGGTAGCAACCAGCATTCTGTAAGTGACAAATATTCTGTAAAGTAGACTTAAAATAATAAAGAATTGTTCTAGGCGTCTGATGATGGCTGAAGAAAAGTAGGCCGAAACGCGTTACGCAAATATAAAGCTGTTTTAATTTTCTACGTCACCGATAAAAACCAACAAAAACAAATAGTACACGTTCACGGTGATTAAATCCAGTTATTTCATATATTTTCTTTTTAATGATTATGTTAATGATTATAATTATGTAAGACAAAAGTAGATTTCTCATAAGATAGTAAAAAATTTTTAAAAAAATGTATTAGGAATTTTTTTGTTGTTTTTGTTCTCTAAGATCCTGTAGGAAGAGCAAGAAAAGACGGGTCGGGCGGGCCGGAAGGTAAAGATAAGGAAAGAAAACTCCCTTCCAAGAAAAAACACACAAAACACGAAAGAATCGAGCCCTTGATTGACAGAAAACCCGATAGATTTCGACCCCATCTCGATCCGCCCTCGATCCGCGGCAGTTCCATGCTCCCTATCCAAATCATTTCATTTGGCTGCCCTGATTGTCCCTCTTTTTTCCCCGTTATACCTTCGCTCAAATATGAACGAGACTTTATGATTATACTATGGAATCAAACGTTCAAGCAATGTGGCGAATCAACCAAAGAATTAGTTTGAAATTTTGTTATTCCAACGGAATAAGTGCTTCGGATGCATTGAACATGTTGCAGAAAGCCTATGGGGAATCTGCTCTATTGCGTGCACGTGTGTTTGATTGGTATAAGTCGTTCAAAGAGGGTCGTACATCAGATGAAAATCTGCCTCATGATCGTCGTCCAGCAACATCAATAAACCGAAGAAAACATCGAAAAAGTGAAGAAAATTTGGCTGCAAAATCGCCGTGTGACCAAGAGAGAAATAGCTGATGAGCTCAACATATCAAATGGATCCGCTCATTGCATTATAGACGATGTTTTGAGCATGACACTTGTGTCCGCGTTGAATTTTCTTCAAAAAGAGCAACGCAAAACTGTCGCTAAGCAAATGCTCACAATGAGTGATACGGACATCCAGCACATCATAACTGGTGAAGAGACTTGGGTCTACGAGTGCGACGTCGAAACAGCCCAGCAATAATCGGAATGGTGCTTCCAAAATGAGCCGAAACCCAAAAAATCGCGTCAAAGTCGATCGAAAATCAAGGTTATGCTGACTGTTTTCTTCGATAGCCAAGGTGTGGTGCACTCGGAATTCCATCCGGAAGGTCAATCGGTCAATGTTGAATATTATTTGGGCGTTATGAAGCGTTTGCGTGAGAATATTCGTCTCGAAAGGAAGGAATTGTGGGACAACAAGTCATGTTTTTTGCATCACGATAATGCACCTGCTCTCACATCACGTTTAGTTCGCGATTATTTGACCAAACACAACGTTAACATCGTTCCTCAAGCGCCGTATTCGCCTGAATGGCACCATGTGACTTTTTCCTCTTCCCCAAACCAAATTCCCCCTGCGGGGTAAACATTTTCAAAAAAAAAAATTAAAAAAAAAAAAAAGAAAAAAGTGAAAAAGAAAGGAAAAAAAAAACGTTGGCATATGTGTATCGCCTCCGATGGTGATTATTTTGAAGAAGACAAAATAAATATTGAAGAATAATTAACCGTTTGTGTTTTATTTAACCAGTCTCGTTCATATTTTAGCAGAATGTATGTTATATAATGAATAGTTTTCCGTGGTTATTTAGTACATTTGCTGTAGCCATTTGTTTGCTTACCTTGTTTTAGAATTTTTTTGCTGAAAGTAATACTGGTTAGAATTATATACCGTTCTTTACTTATTGCTTAATGTGCAGTTTGATGTAGGGTCCAGGTAGTCGTGACAGTATTTCTGCTTTTTAAGAACTGACTTTAGTAGCGCAGACCCACGATGTATGTCCACATGGTATTGCTCGCGGTCATGGGATATGGAAGAGAACAGGAGAATGGAGAGAAAGCATTAGTAATTGGTAACATGCTATGCGCATGTGAAATTTTCACGGTGATATTCTCACAACGACCGTTCAGAATGATTCAATGGATGCATATAAGAGGTCATTCCCGATGAGTTTCCACACGTTTACTCAAATCCATCACTTTTAGTTATAGAAGACAAGAAACATTTTACTGCGTTCTACATTTGGACATATCAGGGCAATGATCTCCCATCGCATCTTCAAGTGATCATTGCCAGCTGGCCATTTGGTTCAGGCACTTTTGAACGTTGATGTGGAAGCTTGTTCACACATAAATTTTGTCTCGAGCAAGTTGGCAGAACGCGCCCATAACCAAAAGGCAGGTTTACAAGCTTTCTGTGAATTTATCGGCAAAAACGTATTTGAATTTGTTAGGGACATCGACCAGGGGCTTTATAGAACTTTTGTTCGGTAAGCTCACAATGTTGGGTGGCAGCAGGGGTTCGTTTTGTTGAATGATACGTTGAATTGATGCAGCGGCGTTTTTTTTTTAAAAACGTACCGATTTCCGATATAAACCAATTTATATCAACTATAGGGATGCTACTGGGCCACTCACAAACACAGAAAAATTATAAATATAAAAAAAACGCGTAAAATTTCTACTCGTTCACTTGCTAGTCAAAGCAAGCATTATCAACAAAATTGTTTGCAATCTTTCATAGAACAGACCTGATTTAGGCGAATCTGGCTCTAGCATTCCGTTTATGTGCCTTAGATTACATGTTTCTTTAAAACTGTGATTAATAATATTGGTTTTATTCTTGGGAAAACAAGGCGATTTTTTAACAACGATTGAGAGCCGATTGAAACGATGTATACCACCGTTTGGGGCCAACAGTTACTGTCACACGCAACAAAACACGGTTGAAGATTGCTTGATCTTGATGTTGAACATAGGGTAAATGTTTCTTGACTCATATTGATATGCAGCGCTCGATAAAATTTTGCATTATTATTAGGTATCAATAATAAACAACATTAAAAATCGTA